>PVLC010010451.1:32349-41778 GCA_004027655.1 Graphiurus murinus | reverse complement strand
GCACCACCACGCCCGGCTCTACTTTTTATTTTGAAACAGGGTCTCACTAAGTTGTAGAGGGACTCAGTAAGTGGCTGAGGATGGCCAGGAACCTGTGATCCTCCTGTCTCAAATACTGGGATTACAAGCGTGCACCACCATGTCTGGTTTGGAATTCAAATTTAACTGGACATCTTATATTCCCTTGCATATTACTTCACTTTCTTTAAAGAATATCTTCATGTATATGTTCAAAGCTGTCCTTGAACCGGTGATACTCCTATCTTAACCTCCCAAGTATTGGGATTATAGACATGCACCACCATGTCCGGCTTAATTTTTTTTTTTTTTTTTTTTTTTTGCAGTACTAGAGATTGAACCTAGAGGCATTCTACCTCCAAGATTTAATTCTTTATTTTGAAACAGGGTCTCACTAAGTTGTGGAGGGCCTCACAAAGAAGCTGAGACTGGCTGTGAACCTGTTATCCTCCTATCTCAGCCTCCCAAGTACTGGGATTACAAGCAAGCACCACCATGCCCGGGAAATTATATGATTTTTAAAAAATAAAAAGAAAGAAGAATAAGATAGTTTTCTCTCAAGACTACACAAAAGTATAATTTTTAGTTAAAATAAATTGGCTTAGAAAAGAGCAGAATATAAAACAGCATTATACTAAGATCCTAGTTTATAAACAGAAAAATATATATACACATACACTAAAAGACGGAAAGATATAAATAAGAATATTAACAGTCATTTTTCTCTGGTGATGAGATTAAAAGGGATTTAAATTTCTTTGTGCATTATAAATTTTTTTAATTTTTTATTTATTACTTATTTTGGGGGGGGGATTGATTTTTTTTTTTTAGAGATTGAACTCAGGGGCATTCTACCTCCGAGCTATACCCCCAGCCCTATTTTTTTTTTTTTTTATTCTTTATTTTGAAACAGGGTCTCACTGAGTTTCGGAGTGCCTCACTAGGTAGCTGAGGCTGGCTGCGAACCCGGATCCTCCGGTCTCAGACTCCCAAACGCTAGGATTACAAGCGTGCACCGCCACACCCGGCTTTTTAAAATATTTTATAATGAGTATAGTTTACTCTTTCGTGTGGTGCTGGGGATTGAACTCAGGGACATTCTACTTGTAAGCTACACCCCCAGTCCTATTTTATTTTGAAACAGGGTCTCACTAAGTTGCGGAGGACCTCACTAAGTAGCTGAGGCTAGCCACAAACTGGGATCCTCCCGTCTCAGCCTCCCAAGTACTGGGATTACAAGTGTGTACCACCACACCAGGCTCTGTGAGGACTTTTATATGCCCAACTTGTAGACACTTGCAGCTTCCCCAAGAAGGGGTAGGCAGCAGTGTGAGCCCTCCCTTTGGTTTGAAGTTTTCAAACACACTCTCATCCCATGTCCTTGCAGGGTACCTCCAAAAGCAGCCCTACTTTGGAGCAGTGATTGGCAGGGTGGCCAACCGAATTGCCAAGGGAACCTTCACGTTGGATGGGAAGGAGTATCACCTGGCCATTAACAGGGAGCCCAACAGTCTGCATGGAGGACTCAGAGGGTTCGATAAGGTAAGGCAGGGGTCTCGTGCAGTGTCCCCTGTGGCACACATCATGGATCGTCTCTAGCAAGCCTTGTGCCAGTGGGGCACAGTCCTAGACTCTGGAATGCATGCAGGGTAAGGTGATCTGGACCAGAGGCTACTCCCAGGGGTCAGAGGAGCAGACGCATGGCCACATCCAGGACTTGTCACAGACAGGGTACCTTGAGTGAAAGGCCCACAGCCCCTGGCTTCAGAAGGACTGGAAACGACCTTCTCATGGTGTCAGGATCAGGGAGTCAGTTGAAGTGAGGATTAATGATACCCACTGCCTCCTGCAAGCTGTCACACACATTACCCTAAACTTTGCTAGAGCCCTATGTTGTCGCCCAAATGAGGAATCTGAGACCATGAGAGGCACATGACTCCTAAAGGGGACAGAGAGCTCAGCCTGCCCCAAGCCCCCGTTCCTACACTATGACAGCTGGTAGCCCCTGTGGACGGCCCAGTCCAACACTCCCCCTCCCCTGTGCCTGTCCTCAGCGCCTTCCCCTCAAGCATGGCACCACACCCAGACCTACCCTTGCATTGAAGCGCTCTGTGCCCCCAAATGACCTCGGGTTCGTTCCAGCTCCCCCTTCCTAAATAAACTCCCATTCCCTAAGTCAACCCCTGGGAAGTGAGGCCAGGAAAGCCAACAGACAAAACAGCTTCTCCTGGGTGGGAGTGCCTGGCCCCCTGCTTCCCAGCCCCACTGGATTAGCCCCAGGGACTCCCCAACTAGTCTCCTTTTAGGCTGTGAGGGAAAAAATTCCAGAGAAAACTTTTTTTTTTTTTACGGTACTGGGGATTGAACCCAGGGGCATTCTACTTCTGAGCTACACCCCCAGTCCTATTTTGTAATTTTTATTTTGAAACAGGGTCTCACTAAGTTGCAGAGAGCTTCACTAAGTAGCTGAGGCTGGCCTTGAACCCGGATCCTCTAGTCTCAGCCTCCCAAGTACTAAGATTACAAGCGTGTGCTACCACGCCCAGCTGAAAACTTTATTTTAAATTATACCCCCAGGCTAGTTGGAGACAGAGAAGATAGGAACATGTGTGGCAGGGAAAGGCCACAGTGTCTTTTTTTCTGCCTCTGATTGCTTGGTCTCCTGTTGAAGGAGGCTGGTTGCTCTGTTTTCCTCTCTCCCACCAACTTCCTGTTTGTGTCCTAGAGCTAGACGGTGGCTGGTTCCCCTTTCTTCAGTGATGGAGTCCTAACACCAGGAAGAACAATAGAGAGTAATAGAAAGAACAAGAAGCAGAGGGTAGCACCTGCTCTGCCAATATTAGGCAAAGTTTCTTTTTTTTTTTTTTTTTTGTGGAACTTGGGGTGGAACCTGGGACATTCTACCTCCAAGCTATACCCCGAGCACTGTTTTTTATTCTTTATTTTGAAACAGGGTCTCACTAAGTTGTAGAGGGCCTCACTAAGTAGCTGAGGCTGGCCATGAACCTGCAATCCTCCTATCTCAGCCTCCCAAGTACTGGGATTACAAGTGTGCACCACCATGACCGGCTTTTAGGCAGAGTTTCTAGAACATGCCACGTCCACGGGCAAATCCCACCCAGGGGAAGCTGGGCCTGACTCTGAGACAGATCTTCTCAGTAGCCTCAGAACCGCTCCCTCTGTCCCACTGTGGAATTTTCTGTGGTATCACTCCACATGTATTTCCTTTATGAACACAGAAAAATAGTAAGTATACAGCCAGGTGTGGTGGCACATGCCTATAATCCCAGTACTTGGGAGGCTGAGATAGGAGGATAGTAGGTTTGAGGCCAGCCTCAGCAATTTAGTGAGATCCTCAGCAACTGAGTGAGACTCTGTTTCAGAATGAAATAGGGCTGGGGATATAGCCCAGAGGCAGAATACCCCTGGGTTCAGTCCCTAGTACCACAAAAGAAGGAAAGAAGGAAGGAAGGAGGGAGGGAGGGAGGGAGGGAGGAAGGAAGGAAGGAAGGAAGGAAGGAAGGAAGGAAGGAAGGAGCAAAGAAATCCTAGAGATGCAAAATGTCAGGAAATTTGCAAACCACAGATGAGGAAAATCTTTCCATGAATAGAAATTAGACTTAATGATAATATTGGTTTACACGAAAACCTTTCTATCACGCCTTTTTTTAAAAGGAGAAAATTTAGATAGCAAGAATATTTTGTTTCAAGTATTTAATTCCTAGGATTTTCCATTTGGGGAATTCTTTTTTTTTTTTTAATTACACATATAACAGGCTTCCTATTTTAAGAGTCTTGAAAGTTCAACATTCTGGGAGATAATTAGGGTATAAAATTAATTTTTTACTAAGCTCAGTGAGTTTGTTTCAGATGCCAGCTGTGTTCGTTGTGGATGAAGGCAGAGACCTCCGTTCCCGCTGGGCTTCCTTCCTGGCACACACAGCCTCTGTGAGAACCAGACCCAACCAAGAGTGGCTGGGCAGAGCCTGGCTCACAGGCTGCTCCCTGGCCCAGAGTTTGACTTCGACTCTTCTGATGAAATGGAGCTTTGAACAAAACTTTCTCTGAAACTAGTATATGGAATAATGTAGACAGCCAGGCCTGAGTTTAAATCCCAGATCTGCCACTAATTATGTGTAGGATTTTAAGTATTTCTTCTTCCTTTTAAACTATAAAGTACTAAACAGTTCTGCTCCATTCCTCTGGGATATGGGAAGTAGAAGTAAGTGGGCAAGTTAACTCCACTGGACTCAACTTGCTCTCTGTAATATTATAATATTAGTTGGAACCATATAAAATTGTCATGTACAACATGGTCGTTTTTTGTGTGTGGTATTGAAGATTGAATTCAGGGGGATTTTACCTCTAAGCTACACCCCCAGCCCTATTTTATTTTTAATTTCAATTCAGTCTCCCTAATTTGCTAAGCCTGGCCTCGATCCTGTGATCCTCCTGTCTCAGCCTCCCAAATACTGGGATTACAGGCATAATCCCACACGCCTGGCAAGGGTAATCATTTAATTTGGCTCGACCAAACCCTTTCCTTGCAAGATGACTTATATAAGGCAGCAGGTCAGCAACTGGTGAGTCCTCAATAGGCTCCCTAAAGGGACTGGAACTCTCTGGCCAACTTATGCTGATATTTAGACTAAGGGAAGAGGCTCAGGAGCAGGTCAAATCCACGGTGGCTTCCGAGCCGTACGGCCCCGGGTGAGCAGTTTCCCCTCCTTGAGCCTCATTCAATGGTCATTCCATGGGGGTAACGGCACCTACTTTACGTCAGCTCGGAGACAGATGAGACGGTGTCTGTGAATGTCTGGCCAGGTGTCTGGATTCATAACGGGCGCTCGCTAACAGCGCTCCCTTCCTTGGAAGTGTGATCTTAGGGCCTTTAGGGCCAAGTTGGGAAGGAACCACTATATCTATTCCGAATTCTTATTCTTCTCTTCACATTTTTCTTGCCATTCTTAGAATTCTATCTGCTAGAATAAGACAAAACCTTCAAGGTATTTTTTTTTTAGTTCATTTATTTTATAGAAGACATTGATACCGAACTTCACACAATGAGCTAAGAACAAATCTGTCCCCTAAACCAGGACTCCTGACTTGTGGGCCGGAACTCTTCCCAATAGAAGAAGTACCCTATTTGTTTTAAACTCTGCCTGGGGAATAAAAGAATCTTGGAGTGTTTTAAATTAATATTCATAACAGTACACCAGGAGAGAGGGGTGGATTCTTTAAGGTTATTTTTAGTACCATTAGGAAGTATTGCTATATGACATTTATCAGAATGGATTTCCAAGATTAAAATAAATATATATCAAAGAAAAATCAAAGAAGAGAGAGAAAAATATTATAGATATATACATACATGTATAGTTAGATAGAGGAAAAGACTGTAAGGAATAGGAGAAGATAAAGAGAAAAAAATATTTTTTTCTCAAAAGCCACTATTGGGTGGGCATGGTGGCATACACTTGTAATCCCAGTACTTGGGAAGCTGAGACAGGAGGGTCACCTGTTTGCAGCCAGCCTCAGCAACTTAGTGAGGCCCTCTTCAACTTTGTGAGACCATTTCCAAAATAAAATAAGGCTGGGCGTGTAGCTCAGAGGTAGAATGCCCCTAGGTTCAATTCCTAGTACCAAAAAAAAAAAAAAAAAAAAACTACTATAGTATAGAAAATAAAGTTTTATTTTTATTTTATTTTTAAATTTTTGTGTGTGTTGTACTGGGGATAGAACCCAGGGTGTGTTCTGCCTCTGGGCTACACTCCCCAGACCTGTTTTAATTTTTATTTGGAAACAGGGTCTCACTAAGTAGCTGAGGCTGGCTTCGAACCTGCAATCCTCCTGTCTCAGCCTCCCAAGTACTAGGATTACAAGCGTGGTCCACCATGCCTGGCTTCAAAACAAAGTTTTAGATCAGTTGAAATGCAGGCTGTTATCAAAGGCCTTAGTGGTTATATAACCATTTCCCTTTCTGAAATCGGCTGTCTGCATATGCTGAAATGTGGCATTTATCTTGGAACTGGAATGACTAAGCAGCTTTGCAAACACTTTTCTGTAGGTCCTCTGGACGCCCCGGGTGCTGTCCAATGGCGTCCAGTTCTCCCGCGTCAGTCCAGATGGCGAGGAAGGCTACCCCGGAGAGTTAAAAGTGTGGGTGACATACACCCTGGATGGCGGGGAGCTCGTGGTCAACTACCGAGCACAGGCCAGTCAGACCACGCCAGTCAACCTAACCAACCATTCTTACTTCAACCTGGCAGGCCAGGTAAGTGAACCTGCTTCTTCTCTCCTGCTGTGACTGACTTGCTTTGTGGCTGGACAGATCAACCCAGGATGGACGACTCTGGTGATGGGATCATCCCCACCCCGGTGAAAAGGGCCCTGCAGAGTGTCCGGCTCATAGTAGGTGCTCAATGAAGCGTAGTGGAAGACAGAATGAATGCGCTGTACTGCCACCGAAAGTATCTGTTTCCCACAGCTGTTTCTAGAACTCTCTCTTATCTAATTGCAACATGTGCTTGCATTTGCCTCCCTTATTGTACTCCTACTTCTCCCCAAAACCACTTCCATTTAAGGTGACTTCTACTCTTGAATCTTTGGAAATGTGCTCAGCCTGGCCCCTTTAAATATGCTGCCAGTAAGTGTGTGCCCTCGATGCCAGCCCACCAGCTCCCCCAAGCTTCTGGTGGCTGGTCACGTCCCGCACAGCATCACCGGAAGAGCACTGGGCTTGGATTTAGAAGATCTGGGCTTTTTAGATTAATAGGCATGGTCTTCATTCCATAATAATAGCTATCTATTAAGCCGGGCGTGGTGGCAGACGCTTGTAATCTCAGCATTTGGGAGGCTGAGACCGGAGGATCTGGATTCGAGGCCAGCCTCAGCTACTTAGTGAGGCACTCCGCAACTTAGTGAGACCTGGTTTTAAAATAAAGAATAAAAAATAGGGCTGGGGGTATAGCTTGGAGGTAGAATGCCCCTGAGTTCAATCCCCAGTACCGCAAAAAAAAAAAAAAAAAAAAAAAAAAAGCTACCTATTAGTTATCATATACTGTTCAAAGCACTTTATTTTAGTTGTGGGTAAAAACATTGAAATTGAGCCAGGTGTAGTGGCACATGCTTGTTGGAAGGCTAAGACAGGAGAACAGTAGGTTCGAAGCCAGCCCCAGCAATAGCAAGACTCTCAGCACCTTTGTAAGACCCCGTTTTCAAATAAAAAAAAAAGTAAAATAGGGGTGTAACTCAGGGGTACAATGTCCCTGGGTTCAATCCCCCAGCACCACACACACACACACACACACACACACACACACACACACACACTGAAATCAACCCAGCACAGGGATAAACTTCAGTAGGATGACTTAAAATGTCTACCCAAGAGCCAGGCGTGGTGGCGCACACTTGTAATCCCAGCATTTGGGAGGCTGAGACTGGAGGATTCGTTCGCGGCTATCATCCCCCGTGCTGGACCCTCGCCCGTGAGGACCCAATGGAGACGACGATAATCACGTGTTGCTGATTCAAGCTTCTTTTATTGTTCCTGTTTTTTCCTCCCCTGCTTCTCTCTCTCTCTCTCTCTCTCTGTCACTCACTCTCTCTCTGTCTCTCCGTCTCTCTCTGTATCTCTCTCTCTCACTGTATCTCAACCCAAGCAGTAACAGTAACAGTAACGTCCTGTAACAGCAACTCTAACAGTAGCAGTAGTAATTGTAGTCTCTAGGGTGAGAAGTGGAGTACTCAAAGCCACGAGGTGCCTGCATACAACTCTCACCTGGGAGCATTCTTGGGCCATGAGCTCTGGCGTGCTGGTACATGCGCTCTAACGTGGCACAGCCCTAGGATGTTACCACCTGCAGCTGCTCCTGGCACTCTGCCAGGTGCCATCTTGGGGCGAGGTCTCTCCGGGCCTGCCGGGCTAAGACCCCAACACACGGCCAGCCTCAGCTACCTAGTGAGGCACTGTGCAACTTAGTGAGACCATGTTTCAAAATAAAGAATAAAAAATAGGACTGGGGGTGTAGCTCAGAGGTTGAATACCCTTGGGTTCAATCCCCAGTGCCCCTGAGTTCAATCTCCAGAACTGCAAAAAAAAAAAAAAAAAAATGTCCACCCAAGCCAGGTGTGATGGCGCACACTTGTAATCCCAGTACTTGGAAGGCTGAGACTGAAGGATCTGGGTTTGCAGTCAGTCTCAGCTATTTAGTCAGGCCCTCCACAACTTAGTGAGACCCTGTTTCAAAATAAAGAATAAAAAAATAGAACTGGGGGTATAGCTCAGAGGTTGAATACCCTTGGGTTCAATCCCCAGTACCGCAAAAATAAATAAATAAAAATAAAAATGTCCACCCAAGAGTGGTATATAGCCACTGACATCCCCCTTAAGTGATCCCCTCTAAGCCACCTCCTTTCCTTGTAATGGGAGCATTTTAGCATGTTGAGGAGGCCATCACTTAAGACCAAATAAAAAGCTGGGCCCTTCTGCAGATTATATCTACTACTTCCCCCTTATTTGAAGAGCTCGTCACCGTCCACTCTGCTTGAATCACTTTGGCATGATTTCCTACAGTATGGTGTTCACAGTCAACCAGTTACATCTTCCAATTTTACTCTCCCCTCTTAGGAGTTTGGTGCTAATCTGCTGATTTGGGCAACCAGGGGGTGGGATTTTTCTTAAGCAGCAGAATTAATTGGTTCTTTTATGATTTTCAAAGTTCTTCCTTTAAAAATAAGAAAGATGCGCCGGGCGTGGTGGCGCACGCTTGTAATCCCAGCATTTGGGAGGCTGAGACCAGAGGATCCGGGTTCGCGGCCAGCCTCAGCTACCTAGTGAGGCACTCTGCAACTTAGTGAGACTCGGTTTCAAAATAAAGAATAAAAAAAAAAATAGGGCTGGGGGTGTAGCTCGGAGGTAGAATGCCCCTGAGTTCAATCCTCAGTACCACAAAAAAAAAAAAAAAAAAAGAAAGATGAGCCGGGCGTGGTAGTGCACACTTGTAATCCCAGCATTCAGGAGGCTGAGACCAAAGGATCCGGGTTCGAGGCCAGCCTCAGCTACCTAGTGAGGCACTCCGCAACTTAGTAAGACTCGATTTCAAAATAAAGAATAAAAAATAGGACTGGGGGTATAGCTTAGAGGTAGAATGCCCCTGAGTTCAATCCCCAGTACCGCAAAAATAAATAAATAAATAAATAAGAAAGATGAAACTGGGTGTGGTGGCACAGGCTTGTAATCCCAGTACTTGGGAGGCTGAGACTGGAGGATCCAGGTTCGTGGCCAGCCTCAGCTACTTAGTGAGGTCCTCTGAAATTTAGTGAGACCCTGTTTCAAAATAAAGACTAAAAAATAGGGCTAGGGGTATAGCTAGGAGGTAGAATGCCCCTGGGTTCAAGCCCCAGAAC
>PVLC010010451.1:24849-27349 GCA_004027655.1 Graphiurus murinus | reverse complement strand
TTAGTGAGACCCAGTTTCAAAATAAAGAATAAAAAATAGGGCTGAGGTTGTAGCTCAGAGGTAGAATGCTCCTGGGTTTAATCCCTGGTGCCATCAAAAAAAAAAAAGCATAGCTGGGTGCAGTAGTGCACACCTATAATCCTAGCACTTGGGAGGCTGAGACAGAAATATTGCAGGTTGGAGGCCAACCTCAAAAACAGTGAAGCCCTCAGCAATTTAGCAAGACCCTGTTTGAAAAAAATTTTAAAAGGCTAGGTATAGCTTGGAGGTAGAGTGCCCCTGAGTTGAACCCCCAGTACAGAAAGAAGGAAGGAAGGAAATGTGTGCTGGGGTCACACTTTGAAAGCATCTTCCAAATTTATCAGTGGCTATTTGGAGGCCTGTCTACCCGCACTTAAATGATTGTAATTTTTTCCTTTTGTGTGTGTGTGTGTGTGTGTGTTATTACTGGAGATTGAATCCAGGGGCATTCTACCTCTGAGCTACACTCCAGCCCTATTTTAGTTTTTGTTTTGAAACAGAGTCTCCTTAGGTTTCTGAGAGCCTCACTAAATTGTTGAGACTGTCTTCAAACCTGATATCCTCCTGTCTCAGCCCCCCAAGTACTAGTATTACAGATGTGCACCACCACACCCATCCAGCTAAATGATTGTAATTAATCATCACTATTGGTCATTTGGGATTCCTGAAGTTCGTGTCAATGTCTGAAAACATTTTTGCAAGAGAAATTACAAAGTAAATGTGTAAAATAACACTATATAGTAAATCTTCTTTTCTTTCCCCTTCCTTTTTCCTCCCAGGGCTCCCCAAATATATATGACCATCAAGTCACCATCGAAGCTGATGCTTTTCTGCCTGTGGATGAAAACCTGATTCCTACAGGTTGGTGAATGTAAACATTTTATGTAAAGTGGCACTGTGGGTTTGATTCCAGGCCTGAAAGAACATTCGTGAGGAAATTAGTGAAAAACTAACGAAGGCTGTGTAGTTTATAGAATTATACCAAGCCAGGCGTGGTGGCGCACGCTTTTAATCCCAGCATTCGGGAGGCTGAGACCGGAGGATCCGGGTTCGCGGCCAGCCTCAGCTACCTAGTGAGGCACTCTGCAACTTAGTGAGACTCGGTTTCAAAATAAAGAATAAAAAATAGGGCTGGGGATATAGCTCGGAGGTAGAATGCCCCTGAGTTCAATCCCCAGTACCGCAAAAAAAAAGAATTATACCAATGTTAATTTCTTTCTTTCTTTCTTTTTTTTTTTTTTTTTTTTTGTGTGTGTGTGTGTGTGTGTGTGTGTGTGTGTGTGGTACTGGCCACCATACCTGGCTTTAGCAACGTTAGTTTCTTAGGTTTGATATTTGCATCATGTTTCTTTAAATGTTAATGTTAGGAAAAGCTGTGTGACAGGAATAGAGAAATGTACTTTTTTGTGTGTGGTACTGGGGATTGAACCCAGGTGCATTTTACCTCTCAGCCAAACCCCCAGTCCTATTTTTTATTCTTTTATTTTGAAACAGGGTCTCACTAAGTTCCGGAGAGCCTCACTAAGTAGCTGAGCCTGGCCTTCCAAGTACTGGGATTACAAGCGTGTGCCACCACGCCCAGCTGAGATGTACTATTTTTACTACATTTCTATAAGTCTAAATTTACTTCAAGCCGGGCGTGGTGGCACACGCTTGTAATCCCAGCATTTGGGAGGCTGAGACTGGAGGATCCAGGTTCGAGGCCAGCCTCAGCTACCTAGTGAGGCACTCCGCAACTTAGTGAGACCCTGTTTCAAAATAAAGAATAAAAAATAGGGCTGGGGGTATAGCTCGGAGGTAGAATGCCCCTGAGTTCAATCCCCAGTACCGCAAAAAAAAAAAAAAAAAAAAAATGTACTTCAAAATTTCAAAGTTAAAAAAATCTACACAATAAAGTATTTCAGGTTTACCAAACACCTGCTTTATACTCTGTGAGAACTTTTGTTTTAGTTTGGCCTCTTTAAAACAATAGAGTTGTAGCTGGGCACGATGGTACATGCTGTAATCTCAGTCCTTGAGAGGCTAAAACAGGAGGATTGCAGGTTCAAGGCCAGCCTCAGCAATTTAGCAAGACCCTCAGCAACTTAGTAAGATTCTGTTTCAAAATAAAAAATTAAAAGAAGCCAGACATAGCCGGGTGTGGTGGCGCACGCTTGTAATCCCAGCATTCGGGAGGCTGAGACCGGAGGATCCAGGTTCGTGGCCAGCCTCAGCTACCTAGTGAGGCGCTCCGCAACTTAGCGAGACCCGGTTTCAAAATAAAGAATAAAAAATAGGGCTGGGAAGCCGGGCGTGGTGGCTCACGCTTGTAATCCCAGCATTCGGGAGGCTGAGACCGGAGGATCCGGGTTCGCGGCCAGCCTCAGCTACCTAGTGAGGCACTCCGCAACTTAGTGAGACTCGGTTTCAAAATAAAGAATTAAAAAATAGGGCTGGGGGTATAGCTCGGAGGTAGAATGCCCCCTGAGCTCAATCCCCA
>PVLC010010451.1:0-24749 GCA_004027655.1 Graphiurus murinus | reverse complement strand
TAGGGCTGGGGGTGTAGCTCAGAGGTAGAATGCCCCTGAGTTCAATCCCCAGTACTGAAAAAAAAAAAAAAAAAGAAGCCAGACATGGTGGTGCATGCCTGTAATCCCAGTATTTGGGAGGCCGAGATAGGAGGATCGTAGGTTCAAGGACAGTTCAGCAAGTAGTGAGTCTCTGATCAACCTAGTGAGATCCTGTTTCAAAATAAAAGATAAAATATGCCTGGAGGTATAACTTGAAGGTAGAATTCCCCTGGGTTCAGTCCCCAGTCCGCCCCCCCTACAATTGGGCTGTGTTTATGTCTGCTAGTTTAAATTATTTAAAGAAAACAAGATAAACATCTGAGCCTGCATACTAAACAACAACTTCAGTTAACAGGAATTAGAAATGTCCATAAATATAGTGACTATAAAACTAACTGGAAAACCAGAGAACTACAGTAATAATATATGCACACCTATGTTCATAGCAGCACAATTCACAATAGCCAAATTATGGAACCAACCCAGGTGTCCATCAACAGATGAATGGATTACAAAACTATGGGAAATACACACAATGGAATTCTACTCAGCAATAAGGAAGAATAAAACAGTGTCATTTGCAAGAAAATGGAAGGACCTGGAGAACATTATGTTGTGAGATTAGCCAGTCACAGAAGTGAAGGGACATATGTTTTCTCTAATATGTGCAAGCTAAGGAATAATTGTGATACCACAGGGACTCAGGTAATGGAGGAGAAAGCTCAGTGGAGCCAGGGAGGTGGTCTAAGGGAAGGGGAGAGGGACGACTGAGGTTCATTATTGAAAATACTAACATTAATTGTGCGTACATGTGTGAAAATCCCAGTGTCAATCTCAGTACTCTGTATGGGAGGGGAGAGATGAGACAGGAGAGGGCACCGAGTGCTGTGTACATCCCAGTGTCAATATGATTTACATTATGAGTGAGACGATAATGCACCAATAAAAGCTCATAAAAAATTAATTGGAGCCAGGTGTGGCTCAGACTTGTAATACCAGAACTTGGGAGGCTGAGACAGGCGGATTGGAGGTTCGAAGCCAGCCTCAGCAACTCAGTGAAGCTCTCAGCAACTTAGTGAGACACTGTTTCCAAAATAAAAAATAAAATAGAGCCAGGCGTGGTGGCGCACACTTGTAATCCCAGCATTTGGGAGGCTGAGACCGGAGGATCCGGGTTCTTGGCCAGCCTCAGCTACCTAGTGAGGCCCTCTGCAACTTAGTGAGACCCAGTTTCAAAATAAAGAATAAAAAATAGGGCTGGGGGTATAGCTGGCCACGAACCCGGATCCTCCGGTCTCAGCCTCCCGAATGCTGGGATTACAAGCATGCGCCACCACTCCCGGCTTGGACCAGTACATTTTCTTTAAAAAAAAAAAAATGGGGATATACCAGGCATGGTGGTGCGCACATGTAATCCCAATACTTGGGAGACTGAGACAGGAGAATCACAAGTTTGCAGCCAGCTCCAGGTACTTAGTGAGGCCCTCCACAACTTAGTGAGACCCTGTTTCAAAATAAAAAATAAAATAGAAGTGGAAATAGAGTTCAGAGGTAGAATGCTCCTGGGTTCAATTCCTAGTACCAAAAAAAAAATGGAGATACATATGTGGGGTACCCAAATTTTCATTTTGCCAAGTTTGAAAGCTATCCCATAACCAGGTAGAGTGGTGTGTGCCTATAATCCCTGCTACCCAGGAGACTGAGGCAGGGAGGATTGCTTTGAACCTAGCTTGGGTGGCTTAGTTAAGACTTTGTATGAAAGAAAAGGAAAGGAGAAGAAAGAAGAAAGGAGGGAGGGAAATAAAGCTCACAAATACAGGGTTATAAAAACCAAGAATGTGTTTTCTGTTCATCCTTCAGTATCCATAGGGGCTTCATTCCAGTACTCCCCATGGATACCAAAATCTGCAGATGCTGAAGTCCCTTATATAAAATGGCATAGTATTTGCATATAACCCACCCACATCCTCCCTTATACTTTTTGTGTATGTATGTGTAGTATTGGGGGTGGAACCTAAGGTCTTCTACCTCTAGTCTAGGCTATTCCTCCAGCCCAATTTTGTTTTTGTTTTGTTTTGTTTTTTTAAATACTGGGGATTGAACCCAGGAGAATTCTACCTCCGAGCTACAGAGATAGAAAAAATTTTATCATGCACTCATAAGGCCACTTTTTTTTTGTTTGTTTGTGGTACTGGGGATTTAATGCAGGAGACTTCCACCTCCAAACTACACTCACAACCCTATTTTTTATTTTTATTTTGAAACAGGGTCTCACTAGGTTGGTGAGTCTCACTATTCGGTGAAGCTGTTCTTGAACCTGTGATCTTCCTGTCTTGGCCTCCCAAGTACTGGGATTATAGGTGTGAGCTACTGCAACCAGCTCAATAAGGCCACTTCTAATTCTTAATTCTGTGATTCTGTGAGGCTCCTAGTATGACATTTTACTGCTATTCCCACCACCTTCTGATCCATTAGAGTTCTATCATGGTAATAAATAAATTACAGTAACCTCAGTGCTCATGAAAAAATGTATTCTCTTCCGTCTCTCCCTATGGCCCCTAGTCTCATGTTACACCTGTTTGCCCCATGACACTTAAATAGAAATTATATAATTCCTTGAAAACATCCTCCAAAAATGGGTGATGACTGTGACTTTGCACCTCAATGGTGTAAGAATTCACAGACCTGGCTCACTTTCCGTCAAGAATAAATCTCTAGGAGCCCAGATTTCATTCTGACTCTTAACATCGACCAAAAGCCCAGGAGCAGATGGCTTAATTCTAAAACGATGTAAAGGGCCTGCCCATCCTTTCATCATTCAGAAATGCTCCCCAGGTGCTGCTTGCCTCGCCAGGAGTCGCCATCTAGTGGAAGAGTCAGCTAGAATTTTATCCCTTAATATGGAAAATGTCAGGATAGAAGATAAGTGTAACAAAATTGTTGACATGGAGGGAAAACACAGTCTAGGGGTTCCCTGGTAAAGGAAACAAGAGTTAACTAAACCATAGAAGGCCAAGTGGAAGTTTGTGAGGTGGCGAAGAGCAGATAGGTGTGCTGGATGAAGATGAACAGTCCCGAGCAGTGCAAGAAGTGGCAGGGCTCTCCAGGGAAGGGCTCCACACAACTGCAGTCCCCAGGTCAGCCCATGGCTGGCCTGGAGTTCAAGGCCAACCCACGCGGAGTAGACTCACAGATGTGCTCGAGTTCAGCCAGAAGTGACCAACCACAAGACCACTTCCCTGAGATGCACTGTAGGAACCTGTTAGTCCAGCCACCGTCTGTTAAGACTTCTGGGGATTTGCATGCAGTACCTGAAGACTGTGGTTTTACTAAATTGAGAAAAAGAAGATATCGATGACCAGTGAGATGAGATGAAGATTTATGATAATAATCACTGGTATTTCAGAGAAGACTTTATAAATAATCCATACCACAACTGTAAGATAGTTTCTGTTGATTTTTTTTTTTTTTTTTTACATTCAATAGTGGAAACTGCCAAACAAGGAGTTTAAGTTGCTTAGTGAAGCTATGTTTTGGATGTGCTTTGGCTGTGTCCTCAAAAGCTCATGTGTTAGAGATTTGGGCCCCAGGTGTCAGGGTTCAGAAGGTGGGGCCTAGTACAAGAAAATTAGGTCATGGGGCACCATCCTCAGAAGGGATCGATGCTAGTCTCGAGTGAGAGTGGGTTGTTAGAAAGGGAGGCCACCTCGTGCTTTTAGCCTCTTCTCATGCAGCTGCTTCTCGGGCTGCTTCTCTGCCATGTTGTGACATGACCAAGAGGACCCTCACCAGAGGCCAAATAAATGGGGCCACAGGTATGGTGGCGCACACTTGTAATCCCAGTACTTGGGAGGCTGAGGTAGAAGGATCACAGATTCGAAGACAGCCCCAGCAAGTAGTGAGACTCTCATCAACCTAATGAGACCTTGTTTCCAAATAGGAAATAAAATCGGGCAGGGGGTATAGCTGGAAGGTAGAATGCCTCTGGATTCAATCCCCAGTACCACAAAAACAAAAACAAACAAACAAACAAAAAAACCTCTTTTCTGCTGGGTATGGTGGTGCATGCCTATAATCTCAGAACTTGGGAGACTGAGACAAGAGGGTCACAGGTTCAAAGCCAACCTCAGCAATTTAGTGAGGTACCTCAGCAACTTAGTGAGACCCTGTTTCCAAATAAAAAATAAAATAGGGCTGGGGCTGTAGCTCAGAGGTAGAATCCCCCTGGGTTCAATCCCCAGCACCACCACCAAAAATAAAACAAAAAAAACTTTTTTTATAAGTACTCAGCTTAAGGAAAATGGACTAATACAGAGGATTACCCAGTTAATAAGTGGTGAAAAGCTAGGCTTGGTATAGAATTCCCCTGGGCTGAATCCCCAGAAACACACACACACACACGTGGTAAAAAGCTGGTATTCACACTTAGGTAGTCTAGTATTAAAACTCAGGCTCTTGTGCCAGGAGTATAGCTCTGTGGTAGAGTGCTTGCCTGGAATGCACAAGGCCCTGGATTCAATTCCCAGAACTGCAAATAAAAAAGAAAAGAAGCCAGGCATGGTGCCCACACCTGTCATCCCAGTACTTGGGAGGCTGAGACCGGAGGATCATAGGTTTGTAGCCAGCCTCAGCAACTTAGTGAGGGCATCCACAACCTAGTGAGACCTTGTTTCAAAATAAAAAATAAAATAGGGCTGCAGGTGTAGCTCAGAGGTAGAATACCCCTGGGTTCAATCTCCAGTACCATACATACACACAAAGAATAAAACAGAGCTCAGGTTCTTAATTAGACCTATAGACTTTACAGTGTGTTCGATGTCCAGGTTTGGACCAAGCATTGTAGCACATGCCTGGACAACTAAGTGAGACTCTGTCTAAAAATACAAATTAAAAAAGTCTGGAAGTACGGCTAAGTAGTAGAGTGCTTATCTAGCACATGTGGGTGCTTGGATTTGATCCCCAGCATTGGGGGGAAAAAGATGTTTGGGATGGTGAGGAGAGTAAGAAAGGTGAAAGGAAAGGAAAAAAGTTAAACTAATTTCTTGACTACATAGACAGCCAAGATCACCATATAGTCAAGAAGTAAGCCAAAGCTGGACGTTGTGACACACACCTGTAATCCCAATACTTGGAGGCTGAGACAGGAGGATTGCAGGTTCCAGCCTCAGCAATTGAGCAAAACTCTCAGCAACCTAATAAGACCTTATTTCAAAAGGAAAAAAAATAAAATAGAACTGGGGGTGTAGCTCCAAGGTAGATTGCCCCTGGGTTCAATCCCTGGTACCATCAAAAAAAAAAAAAAAAAAAAAAAAAAAAAAAAAGAAAAGAAAGAAAGAAAGCCAGCCCAAAACAAAAAACAAACTTTTGACAGATTTTGGACAATTGTCATTCTCATTTCTTTTGCCACCTATTGTGCAGGTAATGGCACAGCTTCTCTCACTGTTTTCCTTCTATTCAACGTATTTCTACTTTTCTAAAAAGAACAGAAAACCAAGTTTATTTAAATTTTATTTTAAAAAGGGAGAAAGGAAGCTGGGTGTGAGAGCGCATGCCTGTAATCCCAGTACTTAGGAGGCTGAGACAGGAGGATTACAGGTTTAAGACCAGCCTCAGCAACTTACTGAGACCCTCAGAAACTTAGCAAGACCCTGTTTCCAAAAAAAAAAAAAATTTTTTTAAAATATTTTTAAGGGCTGAGTGTGTAGCTCAGAGTTAGACTGCCTCTGGGTTCAATACCATAAAGGGGAGGGGGGACTCCTGAAATTAAAAGCATGAATTTAAATGTCTGGCCTTGTTAGCCAGACAAGGTTATGTAGGAAAGGAACAACTCCAAGACAGGCACACTGAAGCCCAGTGCTCTGTGCCCCTCGGTAGCCTCGGAGGCCATGGCTCTGTGGCAGGAGACCCATGTGTGTGACATATCCCTCCCCTGGCTGGTTCTTGGTTTTCTTATCTGTAAAATCTGACTATTATCAAGTTTTGTTGAAAATTCGCTTTCACAAGTATGTGCATGGGTCATTACTGTTGAAGATGTTAGGAAATCACCTTTGAGAGAAAATCCACAAACTTAGTAAAAGAAAAGCTTTGCGGCTTACAGGGCAGCCTTCAGCTAGGTGAAGTCACTTCCGGCAGAATGCCTAATTTGTCCAGACTCTGCTCTCCCTCGCATCCCCGGGCAGCTGCTTGGTTGTGACGAAGCCCTTAGAAGTCAGCAGAAGAAAGCTAACAATAACTCTGGTTTCCTCGCACGTGCATGGCTCCTACTCCAGAAATCAGTTGTTTTGCTCACCCTCCCTGTCCTCTGCTTTGATCCCAAATCCTTGCTTGTGTGTTTATTTTGTTTTGTTTTATGATACCAGGGATTGAACCCAGGGATGTTCTACCTCTGAGCCATATCCCCAGCCCTATTTTATTTTAAACAGGGCCTCACTAAGTAGCTGACAGTCTTACTAAGTTGCTGAGGCTGGCCTCGAACCTGCAATTCTCCTGTCTCAGCCTCCCAAGTACTAGAATTACAGGGGTATGCCACCACACCTTGCGCTTGTGTATTTGTTTTTTGTTTGTTTGGTTGTTTTGTTTTGCTTTAATCTCTCTTCCTAAGATCATAAAAATTCTCATTAATTTTACTTGGAGCTCCTGGAGAGAAACATCTCTATTATCATTATTGTAGCAGAAAAGAAGCCAAGTACCAAGAACTCCTTAACAAATAACTATACCATTCTTAAAAAGTGACTCATGCAGGAGAATGTGTAGTGGATTTAGGGGAAGCTGGGGGCAGCATTTTAACCATGAAGACTTTTATCAGATCATCTGTGTTCTTTGAGTTCTGTGTGGGTTTGTCTCAGGTAGTTAGTCTGATGAATTACAATATCTATAGCTGCTTTTAATCAGACTCCTTTTGGCTTTCTGTGAGTCCTATAGGGTCCCTTCTAAGATCCTGTGTTCTGTGACACAAGATGTTTTAATAGTTCCCCCTAGACATATCTTTTCCCCTTTTGTGGCTACTAGTTTACATTTATATTTATGTTTTAACTATTTTGGGTTGCCCTTCATAAAGTGTGTAACCTGAGCTATTCTTGAAGGAGACGCTGATGCAGTTCTAAACATTGGGGGAGGGATGTTTTTCACCCTGGTTACAGATACTCATAAATAAGTTTTCAGGTGATGGGAAAACCCACTGTCATGAGATGATAACACTTTTCAGGGAGAGGGGGTTTCTGGGGATTGAACCCAGGGCCACTCTATCTCCGGGTTATACCCCATCCCTATTTTTTTTTTTTGTTTATTTGTTTTTGTTTTTTGTTTTGAAACGGAGTCTTGATAGATTGCTGAGAGTCTCACTAAGGTGCTGAGGCTGGCCTTGAACCTCTGACCCTCCTGTATCATCCTCTCAAGTACTGGGATTACAGGCATGTGCCACCATACCTGGCGCAGTTTTTATTTTTTCATAACTATAATACTGTGACAAGGGTACTCAGTAAGATAGAACCTTCCCCTGTGTGTGTTTGGGGAGGGGTGAAGACCTGTTTAGTTTGTTTGTTACCTGCTTACTACTTAGTGTTATCACAGAGAAAGGAAAGGGGCAGCGGGGCCCACAGTTATGGGGAGCCAAGCCTAGCACAATATGATGATGTCGCCTCCTGTTTTAAATGCTAAGTCCCCTTTACACCTACCCTGGGCTGGACCCACTAACTTCTAGCAGCCCAGGGCCTCTGCATCGCTTCTGACTTTCTTCCTGTTGGCAAACTGGGGAGGCATGTAAAATGTCAGTCCTTTTGGCCAATAAAGCACAGCAGACAACAGCCTGCAAGACGCACCTTCTTCTTATCCCCCTTTTCTACTCTCCTGTATTAAAAAGGCCATCCTTGCCGGGCATGGTGGGGCATGCTTGTAATCCCAGCATTCGGGAGGCTGAGACCAGAGGATCCGGGTTCGCGGCCAGCCTCAGCTACCTAGTGAGACACTCTGCAACTTAGTGAGACCTGGTTTCAAAATAAACAATAAAAAATATGGCTGGGGGTATAGCTCAGAGGTAGAATGCCCCTGAGTTCAATCCCCAGTACCGCAAAAAAAAAAAATAAAAAAAAAATAAAAAAATAAAAAGGCCATCCTTTTCCCAAGCCCAACAGAAAAACTGCAGTGAGTGCTGGGATATCAGCTGCCTTCAGAGGGACTCAGTCAAGTAACTCAGAGCCATCCCAGCTCCCCAGGGGAAGTTCTTGCCATCTTGTCAGCCCTGGAGGCTTCCTAACAGACACAGAACATCTGTTATGTGTCGTTAGGCTGAAAGACTCCAGCATCTTTGCTCCACTGCTTGAGAAAAAACAAAAAGCCAGGCACAGTGGCACACACTAGAGTCCCAACTAGGACTCTAGGCTGAGGCAGGAGGATCACTTGAGCCAGGAGTGGAGGCGAGCATGGTCAATATGGCGAGAACCCATCTCAGAAAAAAGAAAGGAAAGAAAAAAAACAGCACACCACGGCACATCTAAAATCCCAGTACTTAGGAGAGAGATCGCAGGTTCGAGGCCAGCCTCAGCAACTTAGCAAGACTTTGTTTAAAAATAAAAGACAAGCCGGGCATCACAGGTTCAAAGCCAGCCTCAGCAATTTAGCAATTTTGTATCCAAATAAGAAATAAAATTGGGCTAGGGGTGTAGCTTGGAAGTAGAATGCCTCTGGGTTCAATCCCCAGCAACCCTCCCCCCCAAAAAAACAAAACCAAATAAAATAAAAGACAAGCTAGGCATGGTGGAGCACACTTGTAATCCCAGTACTTGGGAGGCTGAGATAGGAGGATCACAGGTTCTCAGCCAACCTCCCCAATTTAGTGAGGCCCTCCGCCACTTAGTGAAACCCTGTTTCAAGATAAAGAATAAAAATAGGGCTGAAGGTATAGCTTGGAGGTAGAATACTCTTGGGTTCAATCTCCAGTACTGAAAATAAATAAATGAATTAATTACTTAAAATAAAATAAAAGACAAAAAGGTCTGGGGGTGTAGCTCAGTGGTAGTATACCCCTGGGTTTAATTTTCAGAAGAAAGAAAGAAGGGAGGGTGGGAGGGAAGAAGGAAGGAAAGGAAGGAAGGAAGGAAGGAAGGAAGGAAGGAAGGAAGGAAGGAAGGAAGGGGGGGAGGGAAATAAAAAATATTGTGAGTAAAATCTATTGATTACTTCTAAGGCTACTTCTCTGTGAGACATGCCAGGCACTTTGGAGCCTGTGGTGGTGTCCTGAGCGCACGGTCCTTGCTCACAGGTGCCTCTGTTCTGTGCCCCAGAGGCAGCACTAGTAGAAGCCTCTGCTTGGCAGAGAGTGCATGTTAACCCTAGACCAGGAGTGAAGTTCACAGCTGTGCCCTCAGACTGAGATGTTATGTCTTACTTTGCTTCTTCAGAGCAATTGCTTTTAGCTACTTAAAGACCAAAAAAAAAAAAAAAAATTTCTTTTTTTGGCCAGGCACAGTGGTACACACCTGTAATATCAGTACTTGGGACATTAAGATAGGAGGATCACAGGTTCATGACCAGCCTTGTCAACTTAGCAAGACCCTCCACAACTTAGTGAGACCTTGTTTCCAAATAAGAAATAAAATCTGGCTGAGGGTGTAGCTCAGAGGTAGAATGTCCCTGGGTTCAATCCCCAGCATCACAAAGCAAACAAAAACCCAAGGGACTGGGGGTGTGGAGTTCAATGGTAGAGCACTTGTCTAGCATGCTCCAGAGGCTGTGAGTTCTATCCCCAGCACTGCAAAACACACACACACACACACACACACACACACACACACACACACACACTGATGCTCATAAAGCATTTGCTCCTACGTAGGATGAGGGTGGCTCTCAGTGGGCATCTTAGGTCCACCTAAGGGCATTTGCTCTGCTTATTGTAAGGAGGTCCCCACAGGTTCCTAAAGGTGGAGCTCCTAGAAGCAATTCACCAGAAAAGATAGATATGGATGTCCAGGATAGAGAGCACTCCGGTGCAGGGTCCTGGTGCCACCATGTCAGGCATTCCGTTTCAGGGCCTGACACCAGTGCCCTGCCCTGAGCGACAAGAAGAAACTAGTCCCTAGTGCCTCACACAGGTACTAAGCCAGCTAACTGTGAGCAGGTGAGAAAATCCAACCCAGGTTTCTCCAGGGATTAATTTGTTCCCAGGGTTGTGAGTACATTTCACCCTTTTACCTTACAGAAGGGCCAGAGTAGGAGACAAGCTGGGCAAGCTGCCCGGCTAGACATCGCCTTGTGCACGCACAGCCTGGTGCTACAGGGGGTCTCTGAAGGCATTTGTGCCATATCACTTATCACTTTTCTTTTAATGGTGCTGCTCTTTATTTGTAGTAGATAAGGAATTAAGAAAACAAAAATGAATACTTTGACTGGGTCTTTTGCTTCTTACAGCACCATTAGTAAAAATCTTCTCTGATTCTTTGCCTTGAGAAATGATACCTTTTATTTTTATAAAAAAAAAAAAAATCTACCCAATCCACTCTGTCCCCCAGCCCATCTGTGTTCACCTGCTGTTCTTGCTGCTCTCCGTTTTTTTAAAGCTCATTCTAAAATTACATGAAAGCAACCCCATTTTGACGAAATTAGAATTCTGGTGGGAAAGGCTTACCAAAAGGCTGTGGAGAGAGGGCCAGCAAGACTTTTCTATTTTATTTCAACCTCTCTCCATTCAGCCTACAATTCGGTCAACGGTATAATTACCTCCCTAGAGCAGGTCTCCGTCTCTCCCCTGGAGAAATAACAAACTCCAAAGTGATCTACTGTTCCAGAGATGCTGCACATGAAGAATGTTTTGATCCTCATGTATTAGCATGTGGGTTTTAATCTTTCTGGAGCTCCTGACAGAAAATTCCTTTATGCTTTATATAAGCCTAAAATATTGGACACAGTGTTTGCTTCTGCCATCCGTGAATGTGTTTCTCTTTCCCTTTTACCTTCCCCCATATCGTTAGTCATCAGGTCCTGCTGATTTTAACTCCTACGTATTTCTCAAAGCTGTCTCCTCAGCATGTCTTATTGATTACACGACTCCACCAACATCGGCACTGTCACAGTTTAGAATATCTTTTCTTGTCTAGATCAATGTTGGGCTTATATCATGGGCTCCATAAACTGGGATCAATAAATGAACGAATGAATCAGGCTGGACAACTTAGATACATACACACACATACACACATTTATTTATTTATTTATTTATCTTGCATCTGGGTCCTAACAGTATCTATTTACAATGCAAATTTTACTGTAATAATCACCGAAGGATAAAAAAAATCTTTCAAGCCAGGCGTGGTGGCGCACGCTTGTAATCCTAGCATTTGGGAGGTTGAGACCGGAGGATCCCGGTTCTCTGCCAGCCTCAGCTACCTAGTGAGGCACTCCAAAACTTAGTGAGACCCTGTTTCAAAATAAAGAATAAGAAATAGGGTTGGGGCCGGGCGTGGTGGCGCACACTTGTAATCCCAGCATTCGGGAGGCTGAGACCGGAGGATCCGGGTTCACGGCCAGCCTCAGCTACCTAGTGAGGCCCTCCGCAACTTAGTGAGACTCGGTTTCAAAATAAAGAATAAAAAATAGGGATGGGGGTATAGCTCGGAGGTAGAATGCCCCTGGGTTCAATCCCTAGTACCACAAAAAAAAAAAAAAAAAAAAAAAGAAATAGGGTTGGGGATGTAGCTGGGAGGTAGAATGTCCCTGGGTTCAATACCCAGTACTGCAGGCCAGACACCAGCTGCCCCCCAGGCCATCTCGTACCCTGCCTCACTCACGGCCTACCTATTTCTGTACATCCACCACCCTCAGACTATAAGGACCACAAATACACCCTTCTTTGCTGCATAAACCCCTACTTGTCCTTCAAGACTCACACTTTCTTCTTGGAAACCTTTCCCCCACTTCCTGGAAGTAATATATTTATTTTTCTTTCTTTTTTTTTCTTTTTTGGTACTGGGGATTGAACCCAGGGGCATTCTACCTCTGAGCTACACCCCAGCCCTTTTCATTTTTAAATGAGGCCTCACTAAATTGCTGAGGCTGGCCTCGAACCTGTGATCGTCCTGTTTCAGCCTCCCAAGTACTGGGATTATGGGCATGTACCACCACACCTGGTTTGTGATAGATTCTTTCTTGCCCCTGATTTTTTTTGTAATGACTTAAGCCATTCAGACCTCATCACATGCCCACGCTTCCCTCTGCCTCTCCACAGTCTCCCTCGGATGATCTACCAGGACTTAGTTGCAGATCCAAGGTAGGGAGCTTCAGGCTTGCTTTCTTTGGGTTGAAGCTGGAAAACTAATCTATGCTAAACACAAAAATGAAAACAAGCTGGGTGTGGTTGTACACGCTTGTAATCCCAGTACTTGGGAGGCTGAGACAGGAGGATCCAGGTTCTGGGCCAGCCTCAGCTACTTACTGAGGCTCTCTATAACTTAGTGAGACCCTGTTTCAGAATTAAGAATAAAAAATGGACTGGGAGTGTAGCTCGGAGGTAAAATGCCCCTGGGTTCAATACCCAGTACCAGAAAAAAAAAAAAAAAAAAAAAAAGGAAAACAAATAAGAGCCAATCTATACATCTTAGGAACAGCTACTGCTTCCTTCCACCGTAGCCAGTCTCTCCACTCTTCCCCTTCCTTCATTTCTTTAAAACAGTATATTAATGCAACATGGTGTGAGAACTGAGAGTCAGAAAACCAAACACAGGTCCCAGTTCTGCTCTCGACTAGCCATGCCCTCAGTCAGATGCGGAAACTCTTTCGGCCTTATCAGTTGAATCTGTAACATCTGATTAGATGGGGGGTTGCCTGAGTTGAACTCTGAGAACCTGTCTATTTCTTTTCTTTTTTTTTTTTTTTCTTTTTTTGCAGTACTGGGGATTGAACTCAGGGGCATTCTACCTCTGAGCTATACCCCCAGCCTTATTTTTTATTCTTTATTTTGAAACAGGGTATCACTAAGTTGCGGAGTACCTCACTAGGTAGCTCAGACTGGCCTCGAACTCGGATCCTCCAGTCTCAGCCTCCCAAGCACTGGGATTACAAGCATGCGCCACCATGCCCGGCAAGCCTGTCTATTTCTAAAACTCTGACTCAAAGACCACATGGAACTTATAACCCAGAATATATATATATATATATATATATATATATAAAATATATATATATATATATATATAAATATATATATAAAAATAAATAAATATATATATATATATTATATATATAATTTATAAAATATATAAATATATATATAATATATAATATATATATTTATATATATATTTATTATATATATATATTTATATATAATAATATATATATATATATATATATATAAATATATATATAATATATAAATAAATATATATATATTTATTTATTCCTGGAGATTGAACCCAGGGGCATTCTACCTCTGAGCTACACCCCTAGTCCTTTTTTATTTTGAAACAGGGTCTCACTAAGTTGCTGAAGCTGTCCTTGAACCTGAAATCCTCCTGTCTCAGCCTCCCAAGTATTGGTATTACAGGCTTCCACCACTGTGCCCAGCTAACCCATATGTTCTTGACTGAGACCCTGTGTATTTGGGAAAATGATGAAAGAGCTTCAGGGAGGGGTTAGGGATGTCGCTCAGTGGCAGAGCACTTGCTTAGTATGCAAAGCCCAGGGTTCCATCCCCAGTACGACCACCAAAAAAAAAGGGAGGACACCAGAAGCTCCTAAAATGTTATGGAAAACCCTGAGTTAGCCACGTCATCTTGGTTCCCCCAGGAATGGTGTGTGTGTGTGTGTGCGCGCACGAGTGTGTGTGTGTGCGTATGTGTGTGCCCGCGCACGAGTGTGTGTGTGCGTGTGTGTGTGAGAGACAGACTGACTAGGGATTGAAACTAAGGACATTCTACTTCTGAGCTACATTCTCAGCCCTTTTTTTATTTTTTGTTTAGAAACAGGGCCTTGCTAGGTTGCTGAGTCTCTCTAAATTGCTGAAGCTGGCTTGGAACCTATGATCCTCCTGTCTCTGCCTCCGAGTACCAAGATTACAGGTGCCACCGTGCCCAGTTGATTTGCTTATCTTTTTCTTCTCTCAGAGTGTTGACAGCCCATGGCTGCCCTCTATGTGTTGGTACATAAAGACAGATATGGATTTGTTTTTTTGTTGTTGCTGGTTTTTTCTTTTTCTTTTTCTTTCTTTCTTTTTTTTTTTTTTTTTTGGTGGTACTGCTGGGGATTGAACCCAGAGGCATTCTTCCTCCAATCTACCCCCCCCCCCCCAGCCCTATTTTATTTTTATTTGGAAACAGGGTCTTGCTAGGTTGATGAGAGTCTCACTACTTGCTGAGGCTGTCCTCAAACCTACAATCTTCCTGTCTTAGCCTCCCAAGTACTGGGATTTCAGGTGCGTGCCACCACGTCCAGCTAACCTCATGGCATTGGATCTTATGGAATGGTATTTACCCCAGTGCTGCTTATTCTCTGACGGGCCCCTCCTATGCAGCATTCAAGGAGGTCCAGTGCAGAAAATCCTCATCTCTCTCTTGGTGGAGGTAATACTTTCCAAGGGGCACATTACTGAGTCCCTCTCTACAGAATGGCCCCAAGAACAGTTTTATAAGCCCCCAGAATGACTCAGAAGCTATGTGCGCCCCCTACTAGAAAACACATCTCTGCTATAGGCCTGGCAACAATGAGCCCACATGGTGGAAAGTTGGCAGGAAGAAACCTCAGAAATTAACACTCGGCCAGGTTGTGTGTAATTCCCCTGTGAAAATTGTAGGCTCGCATGGAGCAAATTAGTCAGAATGGAAGTTACTTGCTAGAGTTCTGACCTCCACCTTTGCAGAGCTGATTTAACACCCACCCCTCCTCACCCCAGACCTGGACAGGGCTGGCTCTAGTTTATTCCTGGTGCACAGCCATCCTCAGGGGTCACTCTGCTCCAAAGGGGCTGATGGAAACAGGGGGCTTAGAACAAGGGGTCTGAGGCTGGCTCAGGGAAGTTCCCAGAGCAGACTTTTCCAGCTAGTGGGTGTAGAGTGCCTCCTGGTTGCTGCATACTGCCTAGGCCATACCTGGAAAGTGGAGGGAACACCCTTCCTGCCTGCAGAAGCTCCTGATTAGTCACAGCAGTGGTGGAGACAATGCCCATAGGGAGGAAGCTTTCTCAAGATCCCCCTGAGCAAAATGGTTGTGAGCAAGGCCTGAGAATCCAGTTAAAAACAGGACCGGGGATTCAAGGTGGCTTCCGTCAAGGTAGCTGTGGGTTTTCTCTGTTCCTCTCAGCAGCATGGAGCTAGGAATGCAGAAGTACATTATGGGTGATCTACAGTTGGAGTTTTCTCAGATGGGAAAGGCAAGAGGCCAGGGCCTAAGGCAGATGGATAAGTGTGCCTAGCGGGGGGGCTCAGATCGTAGATAATGGCTCTCACTTTTTTTTCTTTTTTTTTTTGCCTGTACTGGGGATGGAACCTGGGGGCATTCTACCTCCGAGCTACAGCCCCAGCCCTATTTTTTATTCTGTATTTTGAAACAGGGTCTCACTAAGTTGCAGAGTGCCTCACTAAGCAGCTGAGGCTGGCTGCGAACCCGGATCCTCCGGTCTCAGCCTCCCAAATGCTGGGATTACAAGCGTGTGCCACCATGCCCAGCTGTCTCTCACTTTTTATGTGTGTGTGGTGCTGGGGTTTGAACCCAGGAGCATTCTACCTCTGAGATACACCCCTAGTCCTATTTTTCATGTTTTATTTTATTTTTTCCTGGCACTGGGAATTGAACCTAGTACATTCTACCTCTGAGCTACAACCCCAGCACTGTTTTTTTTTTTTAAAAAAAAACAGGGTCTCACTAAGTTGCTGAGGCTGACCTTGAACTTGCAATCCTCCTGTCTGTCTCCCAAGTACTTGGATTACAGGGGTGCACCACGAAGCCCGGCTTGATAATGGGCCCTTAATAGGTAGTGAAGAGTGTGAGGGACCAGGTGGATGCATGGCAAAGGAATATGGCGACACCGGAGACCTGGCGATTTCCAGAGGGAGCTGATCTCAAAGAAGTTCCCATATACAACAGAGCAGAAAGGCCAGGAGGCTGCAGTCAGGAGTGGGCATCTGAAGATGCAGCTTCTTAGTGGACAGCCAATGCCATCTGATGGAGAGCTAAGATGGAAAGATACAGTAACAAAAATGCCTTGCATGGGCCTAACCCATAAGTATGAAATTGCCTTTTCACCTGCAAATGAATGACCTTTGCTTTGGGAACCAGCCCTGTATTTATTTATTTATATTTTGAAATAGGGTCTTGATAGGTTGCTGAGGCTGTCCTTGAACCTGTGATCCTCCTCTCTCAGCCTCTCAAGTACTAGGATTCCAGGTGTGTGCCACCATGCCTGACTTGGTTTAGAATTTATGTTTTGAATATCATGTCATATCCAGAAACAATACCCTCCCCCATTACAAGTCGAAGTAAAATCAGGAAATGTTCAGTGGAAAGGGAAAAACAAAACAAAACAAAAGTAGAATAAAGACACAAAACCCAAACCCCTAGCAGAGGAAAGGGAGGAAAACTGCAGACAAGCTTTGAGGTTGTGTGATCTATGAAAATTTATACAAGTGATACCTTTAGAAAAAAATCCCAAGGTGCTTTATTTGCCAACCCTTAGAATGAAGTAAAAATTCCCACCCAGAGTGTTACTTTTAATTATCATTCTCTTTATGTTGTTTCCTAAAATAATAACCGGCATTGGAGAGATGATTTACCAAGATGGTTTAATTAGGTGTCAGATGAGTACCTGTGCCCACGAGCCCCGTTACCGCAGGCTTCTGTATGCAAATCTGACTGACTATTCTGAACCTGACTCCATAAAGAGACAGATATAATTGTAGCAGCTGGGCTGGAAGCACAGCTGGGCCGTCCCCATGGAGACCAGATTCCAGCACCTAGCTTCCTGTGGCCCCAGCCTTCCTCCCCACTCTTCAGAGAGGAGTGAGGCAGCCCGTGTGAGCCGAGGTCTCCCCTAGATGATCTCCACATTAGTGTTTCTGGGCGTCAGCATGCACACCAACGGCCCAGGGGACTTGTTACATTCCCTCTCAGCCGCTGGGCCCATATTTCTGACAAGCCCTCCCCCCACCCCATGATGCTTGTATGGTGGGCCTTGGGGCCACTCTCAGTAGCTATTTAACAGGCACTAAAAAGCTCCAGTGAACCCTTCAGGACCTTTGTTGGTTTTCCCATTTTAGCACCTATTTCTCCCCTTTTGCTCCCCTCCCCAACCACTCTGTGTTCTCCTGCTGTCCACTTAAATACCTTTATTTCCCCCCTCCCTCCAACACTTCACACCCCAACTCTGGGCTCTCTCATAAAAAGCCATTCTCTAAACTGGACGTTTAGAGAATGCATGCCTGTAATCCTAGTTAC
The DNA here is from genome assembly GCA_004027655.1 of Graphiurus murinus. Lineage (NCBI taxonomy): Eukaryota > Metazoa > Chordata > Mammalia > Rodentia > Gliridae > Graphiurus > Graphiurus murinus. Next base: position 7,313 of record PVLC010010451.1, on the reverse strand, counting down.
TCTAGAGGCTGAGTTAGGAGGATTATAAATTTGAGCCCAACCTGGACAATTTAGTCAATTTAGTGAGACTGTTTAAAAAAAAATTTTTTTTTTTTTTTTGAGATACTGGGGATTGAACCCAGGGGCATTCTACCCTTGGAGCTACACCCCAGTCCTTTTTTTTTTTTTTTTTTTTTGGCGATACTAGGGGCTGAACCCAGGGACAGTCTACCTCTGAGCTATACTCCCAGCCCTTTTAGTCTTTATTTTGAAACAGGGTCTCACTAAGTTGCGGAGGGCCTCACTAAGTAGCTGAGGCTGGCCACGAAACCAGATCCTCCTGTCTCAGCCTCCCAAGTACTGGGCGTGTGCCACCACGCCCAGCTCCAGTCCTATTTTTTATTCTTTATTTTGAAACGGGGTCTCACTAAATTGGAGAAGGTCTCACTAAGTACCTGAGTCTGACTGCGAACCCGCAATCCTCCTATCTCAGCCTCCCAAGTACTAGGATTACAAGCATGCACCACTATGCCCAGCTTCAAAATAAAATTTAAAAGGGTTGGGAGTCAGGCATGGTGGCACACACCAGTAATGCCAGCACTTGGGAAGCTGAGACAAGAGGATCACAAGTTCAAGGCCCACAACTTAAGCAGGACCCGCAGCAACTTAGCAAGACCCTGTTTCAAAATAAGAAAGAAATACAAGCCAGGCATGGTAGTGCATGCTTGTAATTCCAGCATTTGGGAGGCTGAGACCGGAGGATCCAGGTCCACGGCCAGCTTCAGCTACCTAGTAAGGTACTCCACAACTTAGTGAGATCCTGTTTCAAAATACAGAATAAAAAATAGGGCTGGGGTTATAGCTTGGAGGTAGAATGCCCAGTACCAGAAAAAACCAAAACCAAAAACAAAAAAACGAAAGAAAGAAATACGAGTTGGAATGTAGCTCAGAAGTAGAACACCCCTGGGTCCAATCCCCAGTACCTGAATAAATAAATAAGAGCTAGGGATATAGTTCAGTGGTAGAGTACTTGCTTAGCATGGGTGAGGCCCTGGTTTCAATCCCCAGTACCACCAAAGTGTGTGTGGGGGGGAGGGGGGAACATTTTCTACAAGTCATTGTGCAATACCACAAAAAAAGGAGGAAGGAGATAAATAACCAAGATATCACAGGACTCCCCAAAGGAACAGCTTGCTTCATTACTTTTGTCACATGAGACAACAGATCTACAATCCTGGAATGTCATGTTTGGGAACCACCACCCATCTGTCGAGTATCTGAATCCTGAACCTGTGGCTCTACAGGGACAGGATGCCTTTCTGACCTGCTGAGATGTCACCCAGAGCTGACACCTGCTTGTCCTCATTCCAGGATCTTAGTTCTTAGGTACCTAGAGAGCAGGCTTAAGGCCTTAGAAGGCAGCCATTGTGTCCTCCTTGGGTCTTTTCTTCAGGAAAAACATCTTGGGTCTGTTGGCTATTCTTCTGCCATGGTTTGGCCAGTCCAGTCACTTTCCTGATTCTGCTCTGTGTGTCTCCAGCTCTCTCCACCTGTGAGTCCCTGCTGCAAAAAGCAGCCCAGGACTGTCATCACTTCATTACAGACGGTCTTGCTGTGACTCCAGTTGAATACACTGCCAAGCCACATCCTTCAAATCATTTTCACACATGCTGTGGCTCAGCTACATCTCTCCTAGTTGCCAATAATTATGGTAATTGTATTTAACATTTATGAGAATGAGGATATAACACGATGATTAAGAACACGGGCTCTGGAACAAGACTGCCTGGGTAGGAAGCACTAGGCTAAGCACCCTGTAGGTGTTAGCTATCACTGTCACCATCACCACTATCAACGAGGGAGGCTGAGTCAGGAGGACCACAAGTTCCAGGCCAGCCTGGGCAACTTAGTGAGACTCTGTCTCAAAATAAAAAATCAAGCTCCTCAGGGTGGTGCACGCTTATAATCCTAGTACTTAAGAGGCTGAGATAGGAGGATCACAGTGCACAGTAAGTTAGTGAGACTCTGTTTCAAAATAAAAAATAAAATAGGGCTGGGGATGTAGCTCAGTGTTATGGCCTCCATGGATTCAATTCCCAGTACTTCAAAATAAAGAAAGTTAAACCGTAAGTAATCGGTGAAGTCAAAATTTCTCTACCTCCAGTTAGCTGTTGTTGTTCTCTGCTGACATCTGTAACAACAGCTGTATTACGGTATTCTTCCTCCATGTTGGGTGGGGTGCTGAGCACTTTACATGCCTTATTTCATCTGAACAAAAATCCTGAGGAAAACCAAGTCCAGAAAAGTTAAGTAACACAAAGTTTTACAACAATGAAAGCCAGGATTTAAATCCAGGCCCGCCTGACTCCACGACCCATTCTATTGAGTTAGATTGCCAGACAGGTGAGAGGGATGCTCCTGGGAGGCTGATAACAGTAATCAGTGATCGTGACTTCTGCAACCCACTGAAACGCAGCGTGTGCAGTTTGCCTAAGCAGCCCCATTTTCTGAGTTACCATTAGGAGCAATTTCCACTTTCTCTGATGCTTCATATTCCTGCAATTTCTGAAAGTTGTTTATTTTCTCAGATTAAGACAAGCTTCTGTGCCCTTCACATATTTATTGCACGCTACGAGAAAATGGAGGAATCATAAAATATTCCAGAAGGAGGCCCTGACGTATTATGCAAAGTCTTTGTGCATTGCTATGGGTGGGATCTGCCAGGAGACTACTCGATTGCTTTTCCTATCCAAACACCTGGTTTTGTCACTGCAGCATCCCACCTGTGCATTTCAGCATCAGACCATGAATGAGAGGGCAGCTTGTTCTGGGATACATAGCAGTCTAGGCAAGTTATATTCTCCGGCTTGCATGTCAGAGGTGTGTGTGTGTGTGTGTGTGTGTGTGTGTGTGTGTGTGTTTTCCTGGGGAATGAACCCAGAGCAATCTGGCTCTGAGTTAAATCTGCAGCTCTATTTTATTTTGAAACAGGATCTCACTAAGTTGCAGAGGGCATCCCTAAGTTGCTGAGCTGGCTATAAACCTGCAATCCTCCTGTCTCAACCTCTCAAGTACTAGGATTACAGGTGTGCGCCACCATGCCCAGCCAGGTCAGAGATTCCTAATCACAAATGTGAAGCTGAGATTTAAGTGTTTGGAAACATTCTGTGTTGTGAATATACATTTTAATGGAGAGAGAGGACCTATAACTTACAATATTTTCAAAGGAGTTCATGGCTCAAAAGCTAGTTTAAAAAACTATTCTAGATTTAAAAATTATCAAGAGAGGAAGCTTCAAAAAACAAAACAAGCCGGGCGTGGTGGCGCACGCTTGTAATCCCAGCATTTGGGAGGCTGAGACCGGAGGATCAGGGTTCACGGCCAGCCTCAGCTACCTAGTGAGGCATTCCGCAACTTAGTGAGACCCGGTTTCAAAATAAAGAATAATAATAAAAAAATAGGGCTGGGGGTGTAGCTCAGAGGTAGAATGCCCCTGAGTTCAATCCCCAGTACCACAAAAAAAAAAAAAAAAAACAAGAGCTGGGGGTGTAGTTCAGTGGTAAAGCACTTGTCTAGCATGCACTAAGGCCTACACTTGCTTTCCCAGAACCACAAAAAAAGAAAGAAAGAACCCTGAATACTTTTTTTTCAGTACCACAGATTGAATCCAGGGTCCACATATGGGTGTGTATGGGTGTGTGTGTGTGTGTGTGTGTGTTACTGGAGGTTGAACCCAGGGGCATTTTACTTCTGAGATACAGCCCCCAGCCCTACTTTATTTTTTATTTTGAAACAGGATCTCACTAAGTTGCTGAGGGGCCTCACTAAGTTGCTGAGGCTGGCCTCAAACCTGTAATCCTCCTGTCTCAACCTCCTAAGTATTGTGATTACGAGTGTATGTCACCACACCTGGCTTCTTTTTTTAAAGGAAAAAAAAATTATTGGAGTAAAATTTTCCCACTCATTCCCTAAAAGTTTTCTAGAAAATCCATAACAGATTTTCTTTTCCTTTATTTTCTCTTTTCTCTCAAAAAAAAAAAAAAGAAAATTTTTTTTTTTGTACTGGGGATTGAATCCAGGGGCATCTACTTCCAAGCTACATCCCCCAGCCCTATTTTATTTTTTTATTTTGAAACAGGGTCTTGCTAAGTTGCTGAGAGCCTCGCTAACTTGTTGAGGCTGTCCTCAAACCTGTGATCCTCCTGTCTCAACCTCCCAAGTACTGTGATTTCAGGTATGTGCCACCATGCCCAGCAATATTTTTTAATTATTATGAGCAGGACTTGCCTGTGCCAAGCAGTGTCTGCAGGACTATGTTCTTATTCCTGCCCTTGCGTGTTGGCTTGTGTGAAGATGACAGAGGGGAGATGTGCCCGGAAGGAAGGGCCTAAAAATGAATGAATGTGGAGATTCAGTGACTCTCAGTGGTCATCTGTTTTCCTTGTCAGAGAGAGTCAAGCACTGCAGGGGCACCAGGAGGGCAAAGAACAGTTCTGAATCATGGGAAGTTAAAGGCTTTGGGTTAAAATTCACCCCCGGTGAATTTTCTCAGTCAAACACTAAGAAAGTCTTCATGCTCAGATGTGACCAAAAAACAAAAAACAAAAACACCTCACTATAATCTGTGTTTGATCAGGGGTTTGTGAAAATCAATTCACCTTCTACCTGTTCTTAAGACTTTTGCCTCCTAAAAAATACTTTACTCAGAGTTTGGAGCCCATAAAATATGTGTAATATAAACGAGTCTTGCCTATGTCTGGAATATAGCTTCACATGTACCAGGAGTCCATTCCTGCTATCTGCTCTCCTGAACCCTGTCCAGCTAGCCAATCCTGACTGATCTTCCAAAATTAGGCTCCTGCCTAGCTCAGTGATGAACGCCTATAATCCCAGTACTTGGGATGCTAAGAGGAGGATTGCAGAGTCCAGGCCAGCCTCAGCAATTCATCGAGACTCTGTGTCAAAAAAGAAAAATTAAAGCCGGGTGCGGTAGCTTACGCTTGTAATCCCAATTCTTGGGAGGCTGAGACAGGAGGATTACAGGTACATGGACAGCCTGAGCAACTTAGTGAGGCCCTCAGCAATTTAGTGAGAACCTGTTTCAAAATTTAAAAAATAGCCAGGTGTGGTGGTTCATGCTTGTAATCCCAGTACTTGGGAGGCTGAGACTGGAGGATCCAGGTTCTCAGCCAGCCTCAGCTCCCTAGTGAGGCACTTGGCAACTTAGTGAGACCCTGTTTCAAAATAAAGAATAAAAAATAGGACTGGGACCCTAATGAGCATGATGTACTTACAAGATCACATCAAAGTCAATCACTAAACTGACCAGGAGATAGGGGGAGGATGGGTGGGAATTGAGGAAGGGTTAATGAGAAATATGTGCATGGATGTCTTTACCTGTACTAGCTTGTACCCAACAAAAATGTGTGATTAACCCTGTTGTACCCAAGAAATGTATAAAAATCCATGCTAAAAAAAAATTAAAAAATTAAAAAAAAAATAGGACTGGGGGTGAAGCTCAAGGGTAGAATGCCCCTGGGTTCAGTCCCCAGTACTGAAAAAAAATTTTTTTAAATAAATAGAATAAGCCGGGCGTGGTGGCGCACGCTTGTAATCCCAGCATTTGGGAGGCTGAGACCGGAGGATCCGGGTTCGCGGCCAGCCTCAGCTACCTAGTGAGGCACTCCGCAACTTAGTGAGACTCGGTTTCAAAATAAAGAATAAAAAATGGGGCTGGGGGTATAGCTCAGAGGTAGAATTCCCCTGAGTTCAATCCCCAGTACCTCCAAAAATAAATAAATAAATAAATAAATAAATAAATAAATAAATAAATAAATAGAATAAAATAGCCGGACGTGATGGTGCACACCTGTAATCCCAGTACTTGGGAGGCTGAAACAGGAGGATTACATGTTTGTGGCCAGCCTCAGAAACTTAGTGAGGCCCTCAGAAACTTAGTGAGAGCCTGTTTCCAAATAAGAAATAAAATCGGGCTGGGGGTGTAGCTTGTAGGTAGAATGCCTCTGGGTTCAATCCCCAGTACCAAAAAATAAAAGTAAAATAGGGCTAGGGGTGTAGCTCAGAGGTAGAATGCCCCTGGGTTCAATCTCCAGCACCAATAAATAAACAAATTAGTTAATTAATTTAAGACAGTTTGGGAGTGTATGCCCCTGGACTCAATCTCCAGTACCAAAAATAAAGTGGCTGAGTGTAGTGGTACATGCCTGTAATCCCAGTACTTGGGAAGCTGAGATAGGATTGCAGGTTTGAGGCCAGCCTCAGCCACATAGACTCTCAGCAACCTAGTGAGACGCTGTTTTCAAACAAAAATTAAAAATGGCCAGGGGTATAGCTCAGAAGTAGAATATCCCTGGGTTCAATCCCCAATACCACACACACACCCCCAAAATTGTTTAATTAATTAGTTAAGTAAGTAAATAATTAAAAAGGCAGTTTGGCAATGTGAAAGCAGAAGGGGAGCAAGCTTAGCCTCCCATTGGGACCTGCCGCTTCAGTGACCAGAGATGTGATCTATGGGCAGTATGCTAGTGATCTAGTGCTATGTAACAAATCACTCCAGTGCTTCACTTATTATCTCTTACTGTGTTGTTGTTCAGGAAGTGAGGCTGGGGACAGCTCTTTGTGCAACGATGTCTAGGGGCTCTCCTAAGATTAGAGCAGAGACTGGAATCATCCAAAGGCTGTTCACACCACATTTGGCAGTTGATGGAGGTTGTTGGTTGAGGGTCTAGTTGGGCTGTCAGCTAGAGCACAGCACACATGGTGTCTGGGCTCCAAGGACAAATGTCTTGAGAGAGGGTGCCAGGCTGGTGCTGATTTGTATTCTATAACCTGGCCTCAAAACTCACACAGCATCAAGCTAGGCATGGTTTGCACATGCCTTTAATATCAGTACTTGGGAGGCTAAGACAGGAGTATCACAAGTTTTGAGGCCAGCACTCAGCAAGTTAGCAAGACCTTGTTTCTTTCTCCTTTTTCTTTCTTTTTTTTTTTTTTTTGCGGAGCTGGGGATTGAACTCAGGGGCATTCTACCTCTGAGCTACACCCCTAGCCCTATTTTTTATTCTTTATTTTGAAACCGAGTCTCTCTAAGTTGTGGAGTTCCTCACTAGGTAGCTGAGGCTGGCCTCGAACCCGGATCCTCTGGTCTCAGCCTCCCGAATGCTGGGATTACAAGCGTGCGCCACCACGCCTGGCTTCTTTTCTTTTCTTTTTTTTTTTTTTTTTTTTTTTGGTACTTGGGATGGACCCCAGGGGCATTCTACCTCTAGCTATCTCCCAGGCCTATTTTGTTTTTTATTTTGTTTTTTGGT
>PVLC010010450.1:0-50432 GCA_004027655.1 Graphiurus murinus | reverse complement strand
TTTTAATAAGTACAATATCTTAAACCATAAGGTAAACTTTATATAGAAGAGAAGTGATTATCTTCTTTACTTTTCTGCATTTACTTTGAAACATCATGTTAAGTCTTACTCCCTGAAATATTGAAAATAAAATATACATTCCATTCTGCTGCTATTAAACACCTACTGAAAGCTTTATTTATTTATTTATTTATTTATTGCGGTACTGGGGATTGAACTCAGGGGCATTTTACCTTTGAGCTATACTCCCAGCCCTATTTTTTATTCTTTATTTTGAAACAGGGTCTCACTAAATTTCGGAGGACCTCACTAAGCAACTGAGGCTGGCTGTGAACCCGGATCCTCCAGTCTCAGTCTCCCAAATGCTGGGATTACAAGCGTGCGCCACCACGCCCGGCTAGCTTTATTTATTATATGACCTAATTCCTTAAAAACAGTGATAGATTTGCCAAAATCAAATGGTTTCTTCATTAAAATCATTTTCTGATCATGTGAATGTACTTCTTAATCTTATAATTTGTAGTAACAAGTTAAAATAAATTTACCTATCATAGATCAGAAGCATATCTACACATAAGTAGAGGCATAAATGATTTTTATTTAACTTATTCTGAGAACTCAAAGTCAATGTGTATATTTAACATCTTCAAAATGAAATAATATGAATCAGTGGGAAAATGTCTTTAAAATCACTGCTCTGCAATCTTTTAAGTTAGGTTAAATCTCTCATGAGACCACCTTACAACCTCTACCTGTAAAGGTTACTTTCTAATTAAGGTTAAATCTTACTAAAATTCACAGCTTAACTTAGTTTCTACAAAATAGTGCAATATTAAAATTATTCATAATTACATATTTTTATATCTGCCTTTAAATTATTATCACTGTGGATAACATTTATAGTTAAATGTTTTTTCATCATTTTGAAAACAGTTTATGTTGCTTAATATTTTCCAGAGGAAATATGTCTAATGCACCATTTAGAGCAAGCATAATATTTTTTACTGAAAGTTGCTAATAGCCTTGAATTAACTACTTTAACAAGCCTGAATGATGTGCAAATCTATTTTGGAGTTATCAAAGACAAGAACGCATAAAAATGATGTATTCAAATATTTAGAGGTCATAAGCCCCAAGCATTACCTTAAATATCTTTTATGTGCATTGCTTATCTTGTATATTTAGCAAGGAAGCTGCATGAAGGCATGGGAGAATAAAGTCTAAATTTATAAACATAAAAGAGTGTCCTATTGAGCATTAAAGGAGAATGAACTTCAACTTCTTGTTATTTTTCAAAATGTACTCAACTAAATGACTTGGGTGTAAATTTCCTGGTATAAGTGAAAGAATATTGAGTGGTAAATCTTCTTTAGCCATTAGCCTGTGTGACCTTCTATTTCTTGTCAAAGTCCTCTATCTTGAAATCTTATTTGTAAAACAATATTGACAAAACTAAATTTCATCTCCTAAAACACCTACAGACTTTATAATGACCCCAGGCTATTGAAATGGGTGATTATTAATATGGGTAAATCAATTTTTAAGTTGGGTTAAAGATATGAGCAGGCAATTCACATACACACATGCGTGAGTGCATATGCATATACACACACCCTTACATATACCAAAATAACCAACAAAATGTTTAAAAGATGGGGTGAGGGTGGGGGGAGACCCCGTGAGGAGGGCAAGAAGAGTTGTGTGCATGTATTTTTCTGACACTCTGTACCCCAATATGATGTAAAAATATATATGATTATGACATAGAGGTATAGTGATTATGCTTATAAAAGTTCTTGAAACAAACACAAAAACAGTAAAAGTACTTGCTCTAGAGGAAGGACTGCTGATTTCAAAGAACAGTGGATTCATCATATCTTCATGTAAAGCATGAAACATCATGTTTTATGAAGCTAGAAGCTACAACTTCTTGTTTTGTCCTAAGAGCTCTTATGTTATTGATACAAATAAGTAATTGTGTTATAGTATGCACATTTTTTCTCCATTAGAATGTGAGATCCTTAATAGCTACTCTTTTCTAGATTTTCAGTGTCAAGTAGTCAGCGATCAAGTAACAGATATTCATTTATATTTACTAAGTTGAAATTATGCAAAAAGCTCTTGGAAATTCAAGGCTAATAAAAGCATTCATTAAGTTTTCATTCAACCCAATAGCTCAGTAGTGTAGTAACTTCAAATGGATTTTGTGATATGACATAGTTATATTTATTACATATGTCAGTTATGATACTTTATTACACTTTAGGGTGGTATTTAAAGTACACTTATTATATATTCAATTTGTGATATTAATGATAGGTACATATACATTCCTATTTTATGCAACTGCATAATTCTACTTTTTCTATAACTAGGAGTTCACAGCTACTGTATATAATAATATAACACATTGGTTAGTACTATGATTTATTTGATGATATATTCTTAATATTATAAACTTCAATTCTTGTTTTTTACTGGAAGAGGAAGTTTGTTTGCCAACTTATTTCATAACTTAATTTCAAGCAACATAGTCATCCCTTGGTATCTGCAGAGGATTGGTTTCAAGACTCCCATAGACACCCAATTCTGCAAATGCTCAAGTCCTTTATATAAAATGGTGTAGTGCTTTTGCATAACATACCCACATCCTCCTGTACACTATAAGTCATCTCTAAATTCCTTATAATACCTAATGCAATGTATGTTAAGTATAAATGATTGCCATACTATATTATGAAGTAATGACAAGAAAAAGTCTACACAGTACCTGATACAAAGGGCTGACTCTATTAAACAAAAAAAAGTCTACACAGTACCTGATGCAAAGGGCTGACTATATTATACTATATGCTATAATAGTATATAATAGTAATAACTATAATAGTAAACATTTATGTAACTATTAGTGTTGATAGACAAGTATTTTTCTAATTATTATCCAAGTGGCAGAATCTAAAATTGACTTCATTTAGTTTGACTCTGGAATCTATAATCTTTAACTATTACATAAGATTTCCTCCATAAAAATCTAACCAGCAAAAATTTTTCCTGATGGCAGGGATATGTGGCATGTAGACATTTTATAAAATTTGAAATTGACTACACTAGACGGGTTGTCATTAGATAAACATATATATACATATGTAACTTGTCATGTTTTCATTCAGGAGATACATCAGTTTTTTTCTGAAGATATCATTATATACTCACGTGCATTTTTTTAAATGACCTAGACTGGCCTTGGATTCCTGGGCTCAAGCAATCCTCAATCTCCTACGTAACTAGAACTGCAGATGTGGGTCACCATGTCTGGCTTTGTAAACTTCTAGCAATGAAGACTCTTTGGCCCTATCTCAGACCACCTGAATCAGACTTTCTATGCAAACAAGATCCCCAGTGTTAGGAGACAATTCCCCAAGATGTATACTCCTTCCTGTTTTCTGAGAGATGACATTGACAACATTTGTTTCGAAGGACGTTTGCACAGCCAACAATCTTGGAAGATAAAGATGCCAGGTCACTCCAAAAAGAGGGCAGATTTGTTTATAGTCAAAGCTAATAAAGATAGTCTTTCTCTGGAGTAAAAGTAAAGATTTGCTTGCAACCACTTTAAAGATTGGAGTTTCCTCTGTTCCAGGTTCCTTAGTGGTGATGCAAACTCAGGGCATATATAGTAATCTCAGGGGCCACTTGGCCTTGTCTCATGAGACCTGAAGAGCAAGGGATACTAGTGGAAACATAAACCTCATACTGCATGCTGTGCCATAATTAAAAAATGCTTTTGTGTCTAAATCAGAACCCCAGATCTTTTGCTAACATACATAAAACGGTGGGAGGCTAACTTATTAGATTGCAGGTAAAGCAATATCTCAGACTCTCCCCATTTGTTGACAACTGGGTGATTTGTATCCATGTTAAAGTTTGCAGAGCCCTCTAGCTACTTCATTTTAAATTAGCAGATAAATGAGTATGAGAGAGACACACTTAAATGCAAACTCATATAGGCACGTTTTAAAAGAGTTCCACATGTTTGGAATTGTTGACAAAAGAACAAGGTAGCTCAGCTTTTCCAAGTTAATTCTTGAAGGAAAAAAAAAAGGCGATTAAAAAATGGGAAATATACAAGGGGAAAAATAACTTTTATTTCAACTTTGCCATCACAAGCAAAAGTTCACAACTTAAAAATATATAACCCATAATCCAGGAAAAAATTATATTTCTTTTTTTTTTTCCAGGGCAGAGCATCAAACTTTGCATCAATGCCTTGCATGTGCCAGGCAGGTACTCTACAGCTGAGCTAAATCCCCAACCCCATATTCCTGGATTTGGATACTCAGTACATGGTCTGAAATTGAAATTGTGTCTTAAGACGTTCGATTCAAATGGACATCTATTCCTCATTCACAATAATAAACAACGATGGCCCTGTACACTTGCCTCATTTACAACTTCCTATTAAAGAAAAATTGGGGCATGATGAAAAGATACAAAAGAAAAATAAGTTTATTTTCAGGCCAAATTATTTAGTCTTGCAGAAAAATACTATTGCCATGTAAGAGTTCACCTGAGAAAAAAAATGGGGTGTCAAAATGCCGTGTGAACAAACCTTTGATTATCCTTCCATCCCATGTGGTAGCTTTATAATCATATGTCCATTTGGTGTTTTATTTCTAGCCTCTTAATTCCACAACTCTCATGAAAAAAAATTATTAATTTGCTTCAGTTTTCCAGAGTTTATATACTACAAGTAAAAATTACTTTGATTATAAAAAAATAATTCCATATAAAAAATTTTGCCTTGAGTTAAAAATATGGTCTAGTTTATACTAACATAGTGTTTCTCAACTTTGGGTATTAAAATATCTGGGGAAAAATTTTAAAAGCCTGATGATGCTCAGGTCATACCCTAGACCAATTGCATCATAATTTCTTGGGATGAGAGACATGCATCAGAATTTTGTTAATGTTCTCTCAGTGATTCCAATATATAGCTCATTAAACACTAGTGAGAGATAAGTTTCAGAAGGACAAGTATTTTTTTCTGTTTTATTCTTGTTTTCTACTGATAAGTACCAAATTCCTACAATAGTACTTAGAACTCCATAAACTTGTGAACATAACTATTGTGTTTTAAAAATGCATGTATTACTTTAGAATCTTCTGAAGCTATGGAAATCCAACATCAGGCAGGCAGTCATGTTTTGAGGAAAATTAACAAATATAAATAGAAAATATCCAGGACCATTTCACTAGCACAAATGGATTTTTTAAGCTCTGAACTTGGTAAAAAGGTATGTTCATTTGTAGAAAAAAGTCAGGAGTGGTGGTGCACACCTGTAATCTTAGTATTTGAGAGGCTAAGACAGGAGGATTGCAGGTTCTTGACCAACTTCAGTAATTTAGTGAAGCCCTCCAAAACTTAGTGAGACCCTGTTTTGAAATAAAACATAAAATAGGCCTTGGGGGTGTAGCTCAGAGGCAGAATGTCCCTAGGTTCAATCCCCAGTAATACACATACACACACACAAACACACACACACACACACACACACACACACACACACTCACACACATAAAAAAAATTAAAGTAGAAAACTAAAGGATAAATATTTATTTAAATCAATTCAATGGCTTCAAAGAAAATGCATTTCTCTATAAAATTATGTAAACAAAGTATGATAACCATCATAGGTACACAAAACAATCCAGTAGACTGTATTGTCTTTTTTTTTCTCCTTTTAATGTCTCATTATTTTGATTTGCTTCTCAATTCTGTTGATGTGCTGTTTATTTTTATGTGCTTCTGTTATTTTAAATTCATTTTGTAATAAAGTATTAGGTAATAACCAGAACTTAAACAAAATATATAGAAACAAATATTTAAATTTGAAAGAAGGTTAAGAAAGATTGTTGACCTTTACCCGATATTACACTTTGTGCACTTTTTTTTTCTTTGGTACTGGAGGTTGAACCCAGGGACATTCTACCTCCAAACTGCAACCCCATCTCTATTTTTTTTTTTGAAACAGTTGCTAAAGGCCTGCTAAATTGCTAAGGCTGGTCCTCAACCTGTGATCCTCCTGTCTCAGCCTCCCAAATTCTGAGATTATAGATATGTGCCACACAGCCTGGATTTTACTTTGTATACTCTTTAATGTTATTTAGTATAACTAATTTTCCCAAAGTTCATCTTTAGTAGTTTCACACTAATGGTTTCTTCCTTCCTGCATTCCTTAGATACCTGGCTACACCAAAGTAGCTGAGAAAGATGGGCCAATAGAAGAATGGCTAGGGATCAACCTCCCCTCAAGAAGGCTGTAGAAGGAATGTCTACATTGATAAGCAGATGGAATATTCACTCCTATGTCTTTTTAAAGTGATTAGATGTGGCAATTCTCTTGAAACCTTTCTCTTTCCCTAGAATTCATATGGATTTGGTTATTAGAAAAAGAACTATCAGAATGTCTGTGTATGACATGACTGAAATCAAGTTAAGTCTAGCAGTTTGTAGATGAACATTTCATCTACCTCAAAGACTGACTGGGAATACAAAAAAAAAATGCTTGTACAAGAAATAAGATTGAAATTGAATGCTATTAAAATTCAAAGGTACAGCTGTAAATATTATGTGATAATGTTTAATTGTTTTAGAAATGCAAATCTATTGCCTTCCAATAACCAGTGGGGCTGCCTGCCCCAATTCTCTCCACTTCCTTGAGCTGGGCTAAATACTCCCCACCTGCTGGCCTAGTTCTGACTCAGGTCTCAGGATAGATTCTGTTTCTAAGCAAAGAGAACCCAGGCCAGGAGTTCAGGTTACTACATGACAGCATGATGGCAGCTCCAAATTGTTATGGTTGTAACAGCACTGAGGGCTCTTTTCATCAATATAAATAGATAAGTTGAATTGGGAAATTAAAATTAATAGACAACTCAGTTGCAGCTTTAACAAATCTTGATTACAAAGTCAGTGAGAAATAGGAAGGGAAGAGAAAAAAAAAAGCAGCATGCCTGGAAGACACACTGTGAGAGCCCCAAAATAGAACTCTGCCTCCCTCTCCAACCCCAGCCCTTAAATAGTTTTCTTTTTGGTATGCTCTTATCAGCTTTACTAAGGCAAAGGGTCAGTAACTTGTTCTTAGGCAGGTGGTGCCGCCTTGTCTCTGGGCAGTACATTTACTAAGTGCAGGGGTTAATAATCTACCTTGTTTTTACCTCGGTTGTATTGAACTATATCGGTTGCCCATCAATTATGGGTACTTTGAAACAACACATGGAGTTTACATTTTCCATACCAAGACTAGAGTCGCAAAGAATAGGAGGGAAATGGAAGCACTGGTTGCCTCTACGTATTTTTAAGGCTCAAGACTTTGTCTCTACATTCTTACTATGAGTTAACATTGGGACAGAGAGCAGAGGGGAGGGAGAGTTCTGGAGTGAAACAGACCAAGCTGTGCTTCTCCCTGCCTGGGTGCCTGTCTGGCGTGCAGACTCTGTCTGCTTTTATACTTTTGTTGAAAGTTAATACCAGAGCAATTTTTCAATACTGGCACACAAACTAGTGGTGAATACAAGTGCCATGTCTTAGTCCCTTTCCCAAAAGCAAAACCAAGTAACTCCTTGGTTAAATTCCCTTTGCCTAAAATTTCTGAGTAAAATTCCTCTTAACAGAAGAGCAGCACTTCATCATGTATCATGTTCCTGTGTGTTTTCCCACACCTAGAACTCCACTGATGATTAAAGCCTCCTTCCCCACCCTCAGTTGCTTGACTGTCCTCTGACTCCCAGGTTCACCCTGTAAGGTTCTCCAATGGACCGTGCATGTTTATAAACTTTCAATTCAAGTATTCAGATGTACTTAAATCACAACTTCCTCATTTTTCTTATTTTTTATTTATGTTTATTTATTTTATTTATTTATTGTGATACAGGGAATTGAACCCAGGGACATTCTACCTCTGAGTCACACCCCAACCCTTAATTTTTATTCTTTATTTTGAAACAGGAGCTTACTAAGTTGTGGAGAGCCTTTTAAGCAGCTGAGGTTGGCCATGAACCTGAGATCCTCCTGTCTCAGCCTCTGAAGTACTGGGATTACAAGTGTGTGCCACCACATCTGGTTCTATTTTTTATTTTTTGAAACAGGGTCTCATTAAGTTTCTGAGGGTCTCTCTACATTACTGAGGTTGGCCTGGAACTAGCTGCCCTTCGGTCTCAGCCTCCCAAGTTCTAGGACTACAGGTGTGCTCCAGTGCACTTGGCAACTTTCTGTTATTTTTATTTTCATATTCTGTAAAATGAGAAAATAACAAATTTTAAGTGAATGTAGTTAAATATTTAAATTTAATGAGTTTAGAACTGGGCGTGGTCACGCACGCTTGTAATCCCAGCATTCGGGAGGCTGAGACCGGAGGATCCGGGTTCGCGGCCAGCCTCAGCTACCTAGTGAGGCACTCCGCAACTTAGTGACACTCGGTTTCAAAATAAGGAATAAAAAATAGCGCTGGGGGTATAGCTCAGAGGTAGAATGCCCCTGAGTTCAATCCCCAGTACTGAAAAATAAATAAATAAAATAAATAAATAAATTTAATGAGTTTAGAATTTTACCTCCTTGCTAGCTCCTTTGGGTGATATTTAAACCCCAGGGGTTGGGCTTAGTGTTGCACACCTATAATCCCAGTACTTTGGAGGCTGAGACAGGAGGATCACAGGTTCAAGGATGGCCTCAACAAGTAGAAAAAGTCTCAGTAACCTAGTGAGACCCTGTTTCAAAACAATAAATAAATAAATAAATGTTTCAAAACAATAAATAAATAAATAATATCTTGGAGATAAAATGCCCCTAGGCTCAATCCTTAGTAACTTACATAAATAAATAAATAAATAAATAAATAAATAAATAAATAACTCCAGGAACTTATGCAAATATATTTATTGTGGTAGAAAGAATTTGGGAAGGGGTAAATTCTTCCATTATACTACTTTGAAGAGTTATTCATAGTATTAAATTAGATAAAATATATAAAACACTGGCATCATTTCCAGAAAGAAAAACTTTTTTCTTAATTTCAAATATTATTCATTCATATTGGGTGCCCCCTCGACCCCCCAATACAGACTTTAAATTTCCTTCCCATATTCCTGATTTCATATATGAATGGATGGCTCCACCATCATTTTCCACCCCTCTAGAAGTACTCAAAATGAGTCCACATTCTTTTCTGGCCCTTCTTCCCTATGAGAGCAGGGGCTTCCCTGACAAGCAATACCGGATGGAAGCTCACTTCCATAACACAGGTGTGTGGTTCAGGCAGGGTGAGTTAGAGCTGACTGCTGGGAGGAAGCTTGCCTCAAGGTTTCTGCTCCTTCTCCTCCTGCATACCTCAGGGATCACAAGACATTTCCAAACTCCTGCTGCTAACTAGGCAGTTTCCTACAGCTTTGAGGGAATTTCATCTGTCTGAGAAGGTAAGGTCACTTCAAGGTTGAAAGAGTTCTGACTTCATTACTAATTGCTCTGGTTTGGATGAGTATGCCCCCAAGTCCCATGTATTAAAGGCTTGATCCCCTTTAACAGTGCCTGTAGCACTATTAGGAAATGGAGGAACATTTAATGGTTGGAGCCCAGTGAGGTCATGGGAGCATACCTTTGAAGGGGACGTTAGGAAACCAGTCCCTTTCTCTTCCTCTCTTTCCTTGCATCCATAAGGTGAGGGCTTTCTCCCTTATATATTCCCACCATGATATTCAGCATTGCCATAGGGGCCAAAGCAACAAGCCCACCAACCATGTACTGAAACCTCCAAAACTAGGAGCCCAAAAAAACCTTTCTTCTTTTTAATTTGATTATCTCATATATTGTTACACAAATGGGAAGCTAATACACTAATCCATCCAACCATTAATGATTAGACTCCAGGAGCTTATCCTTAAGACATGGATTGTGGTGGGGAGGATTTGGGGACTTAAATCCTAGATTGTAATTGGTCCCTACTCTGTTCAAAAGGTATGATTTACCACCTCAAATATTTTATATTATTATGAATTTACTGTCATTGTTATTACTAGTATCATATAATTGTGATAATTAAGGATGTGGATTACCTACTAAAATTTTAGAAAAGCAAAAAGAGAAAAGAATATAACTACAAAACAGCAAACTTTTCTTTTTTTTCTGGTAAAGATGCTGAGAGATGCCTCCTTTGGAAAGATGAAGTATATTTTCTAATTCTCGGAAGTGACAAAGTTCCAAGATAAGTCAGGCTGTTCCTGTCCAAAATTCCAATAAAAGGAATTTATAGCCTGACTAGTTTGCCCTGAGAAAAGATTTCAGATAAACTCTCAAACAGAAAAAACACAACAGAAAAGAAAAAAAAATAATAATGGTTGGCAAAATGGATGTTAGAGGCTCACAAAAAGGAACAGAACTGTTAAGTTGATGGTGAGCAGTAGCCAGAAATGTCAAGAGAGTCCAGGGATGGGTCTGTGGCACACAGAGAAAGAATCAAGCTCCTCAGAGATACCTCCACCCCACAGAGACCGGAAAGGGATACAGTGACACCTGTACTTGGGAATAGCAGGAATGAGGAAGAGAGACTAAATACCAAGAAAGCATCAGAGGCACAGAGATGGTAAAGAAGACTGGATTGAGAATCCAGAGACCAGAAACTAAGACTGTGATGTCCACAAACTCCATTCCTGTGTAGATGAAGCTGAGAGCTCACTTTTTCATCGTTAAGACTGAAGATTATTTCAATTATGAAATTGAGCTCGAGAATTCTACAATTCTATGAAGTTAATAGTTTTAAAGTAACTTATTACGTCTGGTAATGGAATGAAGAGTCTTTAAATAATCTGCCTGGTAAAGTAAGGGGGGAGCTAAACGTACACTAACATAGACAGCTTCCCAAATTCTCCCCTCATGACAAACAATGGCTGTGAACTCAGATCATGTCTGTGAGTCAGAACAAAAAATGGGGGGAAGGTCCACTGGATCCCTATTCCCCAACACCACCACCCCAAAAATATTTAAAAGTGTGAGGAAAGAAATAGAAGCCAAAGATATGGCTTAATAAAACAATAAGCACACCTATCTCTAAAGGAAATATTTTCTATGAAAAGAAAGCATATACTTCTATCTAGAGGACAGAAAGAAAAAAAGGAGGAGGCTAGAAGGCTAGAGGTGCCACAACTGTTAATTGAAACAACAATATGACTGAAAATTTGTTAGAGCTTCTGAAACAACTATAAAAAATGGAAAAGAATTCTGTGGTCAAAGTCATCCAATTTGATTTTAAAGGTGAAATTTTAACTCTCTCCAAAGTATGAGTCTACAAAAAACTTTCACCAGATCACACTAGAATAGCAAAACTTTTCCACTGTGACTAGTGTCTCCTAAAATAGCTAAGAGATGGAACATATTGTTGCCTTCTCTAAGTTGACAAGCATCTTCAATGGAAACATGAAGAAAGGCAAACTTGGAAGTTCTGCTAGATATATTTACACTTAGCAGTGTGCCCCTAAAAAACAAAACAAAGCAAAAACATAAAAAATCTTCTTGAGAATTTCTCTTAAGAAACATCAAAGGAAACTTGGAGCATGATTTGGCATGTCCCTGCTTCCTGCAAATGTATAGATATATTATCAGAACACAAAGTAACTGTACTAAAATTTGAAAGCCCTGAGATTGAGTGGGCTGAGATGAAAGAAAGAGAGGAGAGTAGAAGAGAGTATAGGAGAGGGAAAAAAAGAGTAAAGAAAAGAAAAAAGAGTGACTAATTACACAAAGCATTTCTCATCTGCTTCCTCTCTGAGCATAAGAGTCTAAGCTTCTATAATTAAAAAGCCTTCAATTGTCACTCACTTTTGCATAGGTCATAAAGTTACACATTATAATCTCTCCATAATTAAGTTACAAGGATAGAAACATAGCTTTAGTATGGATGAGCTGCTCCACATGATTGTAGAGATCCATGTTGTACCATCTCTGATGGTCAAGCAGGATTCAGAGGGATATTTCTATTTAATTTTCCTTTTAAACATGTTATTTTTTCTTTTTTGCTCTGATGTACCCTTCCTAAAATGTACATAAAAACAGACAGTTCTATTTAACTTGATTAAGGATAGAATATTTTATGATTATTATTTCTGAGTGCATTGCCAACTTTCACAAACATGTTCATTTACTAGAGATAATTATGTGTGATTTTCTCCTTTAATGAAAGATAAATAATTTGGCAGTCTTGCTTCAAGTATTTTTCTATTTCAATGCAATTCATTGTTTGGTGGGGTATCCTTTATTCTTGTATGAGTTAGTATGCAGACTGAAAGGGCTTTCTTTAGATCAATTGTGCTGCTTTTCTGTAAGGCGCTGCTATTCATACCACAGGTTTATGAAAGAACATTAAAGGCTGATATTACATTACTTTCTGCTCATAATGATGTAGTTCTTTGTTTACAACTTACATAATTTGCTCTAGTGGCAAAGTTTCATCAAACCGGGACAAAAGAAATAGAAAGTACATTTTTGAGATTCTAAATAGCATGAATGAGCTTTGACCAGCTCTATTTTTCATTGTATTCCTTTGAATTAATGCAGAAGCCACGTTCCTGAGCCCCCATGTAGGAAGAGCAGTGATGAGTCATTTCATTACACAATATAGTGCATATGTGTGCTTAATATTTTAAAGCTAAAACTCATATAGGAGAAATACAGGATATCTGACTCAGATTTACTGACTGATCCCTATACTAACCTTCCCATTAAATCTAGATTCAGACTGGATTTTTCACCATAAGAAACTCTTGCACATAGTCTCAGTAGACAGTATAGCTTCCATCTGTCTCCTCAACATTCTATCAAACAATACTCCCTCCTCAGCTTCTTCACATATATCTTCTTTCTACTCCTCTATTCATCAGTTTCCTTCTTATTAAAATATTTTTGGTATATTTCCTACTAAGAGGCTCCTTTCTTTCCTCTTCAGCTTACTTCTCTATGGTCATTCATATATTAAAACAAGAGTCCTTTCCCCATGGAAGGATTTACTGATCTTCCACAAAAGGTCAAATCTTCCTATTTAAGCATGAGACTACCATGAATGAATAAATAGATGAATGAATATTGATGATGTTGCTAACGATTATTGGGCCTCTGAGTATTGAAACTTACTTGCTGCTGTGGCATTTCAAAGTAATTAAAACTCATGTGTAGTTACATATTAGTCACAGTCCCCTGTTAGGGATGCAGTAATGGAGATGGAATGGACCAGAGGCCTTCGTGTGTCTTCCATCACCATAATGGTGACAGAGATGAAGTTGACATTGCAGAAGTTACCAGTGCTTTTATTTACCTACAGATATTTACTGTGTTCCCCCAGGACAGCCAGTAACATCATTTACTTCAGATAAGGTAGGTTTGACAATGCACTGAACATTAAAAGGAAAAGTACCTGGATAAAATGAAAACAACACTGTGTACTGACAAGGGGAAGAGATGAATCGTTGGTTTTTGTTGTTGTTGTTTGTTTGTTTTTATAAATTAAGCACCCAGAACAACGACTATAACAAGGATTGGCATGGAGTCTAGTATGTCATTTTTGTGGAAGTATTTTCTAAGTATCATTTCCAAAAAAGACACAAGCAAGAAGTTTATAGGAAAAAATATACTGAAAGATAATATAGATTTACTTGAGTATAAATTAACTAAATAGGTACATACATACTAATGAAAAAAGAGGAAAAACCTGCCTCTATAACCTGAGAAACTAACCATCTGATCATTGAGGACCTAGTGGCAGGTCATTAAACAAAATCCTCCTGTATCTGCCCTGGTTTCATGTCTGAAGGGGATTCAGAGTTCTTGGAGAAGTTTGGGGGACAACACTGACACAGCACTCAACTCTGCTGTTCACTAATTGTACGAGACCTTGTGTACTTAAAAGGGAAACTCTAAATGTCTGCAAGTAAAAGGAAGCCAAGAGCCAAAGTGTCTGTCACATAGCATGAGAAGGCCAGTGCTACATTGCACACACTGATTCAGTTTATATCTCCTCTGTCTTCTTTAATTAACTGTGTTCAAATCCACCTCACACCCATTAAGTCTTCATTTTTACTTCTGTCATCAGCTTTGCTTGTGAATTCTCCTATAATAACAGCTCTATTCTCTCTTCCTTAGCCAGATGGCTGCCTGTCTACTCAGCCGTGCCTCTCTCTGGGAAGTGGCTGTGTCTTCAGTGGAGCAGACCGACTCTCAGTGGCTCATCAGAAAATAGACACTGACATTCCCTGACCATCTTCTGACTTAAGTACTTTGGATCCTATCAGTTGTTTTCACATAGAGCGAAACAATAAACTTTTGAAGCTTCCTGGCATGAAAAAGCAACATACCATGTGCCCTATGAAATATAAGAAGATAACATAGATTAGAATTGCACTGACCATCAGAATCCCTATATGGAATCATAAAATGTTAATTCAAAGCTTAGTTTTACAAGTTCTAGTCTATGTCTTTATATTTGGCTTCTTCAAAAGTGTAAGCTTCCTTTTCAAAATGATTAATTTCAGTCCTCTTTAATGCAGATCTACTTTATTTCTGTGATAAATATTTATTATACTGACAATTTCTAGATACATGAATTCAACAGTAAAGGAGATCATCTCTGTTCTCAAAGATTTTATAGGTCAGTGGTAAATACATAGATGTGAATGTCTTATTACACTCAAAGTAATATGTGCAAATACAGAATTTACCAAAATAAATGGAAGAGATGGGCTGTGACTTACACAGTCAGCAAAATATCTCTCATGAAGTGAAGTTTAAGGTGAGAGCTGAACTAACCCTATGAGTTCTACAGGCAGTGGAGAATGTAGCTATAAAAGGAGGAGGCAGAAAAAAATCTAGATGAAGAGAGTAGTGTGTCATCTTGCATTAGGAGTATCAATTTTGAACAGTGTTCTGAAATCCTAGGAGTTAGTAGGATAAAAATTAAATGAAAGAGACTCAAATTTTTCTTTCCCTATTGGGAATAGAGATAAGCATGTTCATGTTCTTCCATGGATATAACTGTCACATAGATGACTTTGAGTTGAGGCCAAGTTTAAGTTACTAGATTATATTTAGATTGTCTCCTAAGGCAATGACCACAAGCTAGACAAGGGGGCATAAATATAAACTATATTTAATACAAAGAATTTTGACCCCAACTCTTAGGACATAAAAACACAAAATGTATGTCACAGGTAGGGAAATCATGCAGCAAGTGAAATAGTATCTACATGAAAGATAATTGAAGCAAATGAAGATAAAGATGTCAATTCATTATATTCTTTTTTCTTCACCAAATGTAAATGCTTATTTCTTAAATCAACATTTATTTCCTGTGAGTTACTTGGATAGGAACAAACATTTTTAAATGAACAAAATGAAGTTGTTTCCAAGGGTAGAACAGTTGAGAAAAATAATAATGTTAATTACATGTGACACCTTTTACCACAAAGGGGGATACAGGGAATAACTGACAACAAACACTAAAGTGATCCACTTGAACCAAAACAGACAGGAGTTTTAAAGCTTCTGAGAAGAGTTCATGCTTTGTCTTTCTTAAATAATGCTTGGTTATTGCCAGGGGGCCAGCTGGGGACCATGCTTCAGGCCAAGAAAGATGATGGGCAAACACACAGAGGAATGAAAACACAGAATTCTGATGATCACTCAAGTGTAGTGGAACTATTTAAACAGGATAGAAAGGAAAGTACAAATTTAAATGCTATTTAGAAGGTTAAATTAACACAAATTGTTGAAACTGGGCAATAGTGGAAATAAAAGCTCACCCACAATTCACGATTCACTCATGCTCTGACAAGTATAAATACATTCTTGAGAGTAATGGAATAATATATTTAAAATAATTGCTGCTGTCAGGACATATGACTGCTACAAACAAAAAATTACCCATGGCTTAAAAGGCCACTAATTATATGGTGCTACTTATCTTCCAGAACTAAGAAGGGATAAACACACACACACACACACACACACACACACACACACACACACACACACAGAGTATGGAATGGCGGGACATGTCAAAGTTGGAGCAAGAATGAATCCTTGAAACTGTTTAGATATTTACAGTATTTTATAAACCACCTTCCCACGTGCAATTCGGTAAATTTTTATGATTTTTAAAATTTTATGTAAGCCAGGCAGGAAAATTTTGAAAAATAAAACTGTTTGTGGATAGAGAAACTTGCTTAAAATAAATGAAAGTTCACTGAAAAAAACTGCTTAACAATTTTGGCTGGCAGCTGTAAGTGATATGTAGCCATAGGAGCAGGTAGCTTAATATTTCTGTCAGGCAAAAAGAAACAATTCAGCAACTAACAGTGAACTGATATGCAGCTAAATAAACAACCAGACAGAAACACCACTGTGAGAGGGCTTTTTATATAGCTAGCTCAAGCTGAGTGGCTTAGAGTTAGAAAAAGAAGTACTAAATATGTAACAGCCTGGGGCCTCACTGGACCCAAATAATAGTTATTTCTGAGTAGGTCAACCAAGAGTCAATAAAAAAGAAAGCAGGAACAGTGTTGGGTTCATAGCAGGCTAATAATGCCCTTCTGGGATAAACCTGGGTTGTGAATAGCCAGAATCAAATACTTAAGTTTCAAATACTTTAGTATAGACTACTAGTTTCAGAAATATCAAGTGAATAGCTAGAAAATTGATAAGCTCTACAAATAGGAATCATCTTTAATATAGATTCGCTAAACTGATGTTTTCTAATAGGGTTAAAAGACTCACTTGCAAGAGAAAGAGCAAAACTTATTAAATGCAGATTCCTGGGTACCATCTCAAACCTACCAAATCACTTGCATTTTTATCAAAATTTCCAATGATTATTCTATCTTCTAAAGCACAAGATGTATAATTTTTGCCTTTTGTTTTTCAAATGTCATAGTTTGTGTGTATACATACAAAAGTGTAGCCATGGATATGCAGAGATACAGAAAAAATATAGACATAAATGTCATAGAGATAGCTGGGCGTGGTGGCGCACACTTGTAATCCCAGCATTTGAGAGGCCGAGACCGGAGGATCTGGGTTCGTGGCCAGCCTCAGCTACCTAGTGAGGCACTCCGAAACTTAGTGAGACTCAGTTTCAAAATAAAGAATAAAAAATAGGGCTGGGGGTATAGCTCGAAGGTAGAATGTCCCTGAGTTCAATCCCCAGTACCGCAAAATAAATAAATAAATAAATAAATGTCATAGAGATAGATGGATATAGATAGATACTGGATATATAGATGATAGAAAGATAGTAGGTAGATGATAGATAAACAAATTCTAAACAAAATCAGACTTCTTAAAAAGTAGTTTCTTTGAGACAGAAAAAAAATTCATATAGAACAATTAGATAATAGAAAATATAGTTTATAATCAAGTGTCAAATTGAAGGAAAACATGCCCACCAAAGGTGAATCAAAAGATGGACTTGTCCATGATTCCTTCCAATTTTCAGCTTGCCTGAGACCCTTCTAGTAGTTAGTATTTCTGTAAAATAAGTTATCAATAACTGATTATCACTTAATAAGTCTTTTTAAAATTATGTAGTAAAACATTTTTGAAGAATTTGGATTAATGTCATTCATATTTTTAAGAAGATAAAAGACATTTTTTTCTTAGTGGGAGAAAAAGCAAGATAACACTAAATAAACAGTAAAATTACAGCAAATAATCTATTCAAGAACATAGTTTCTTCTCTTGAGAAAATTATGAATCTCTTTTTTATATACACCTTGGTGAAAAGTGAACCTCCCCCAAAAAACAGTGAAAAAATAGTGGGCTTCGTGTGTGTGTGTGTGTGTGTGTGTGTGTGTGTGTGTGTGTGTGTGTTACTAGGGATTGAGCGCTCATGAGCTGTTTTTGAGCTATACTCCAGTGGTACTTAATCTTTATTTTGAAACAGGGTCGGAGTTGTGGAGGGCCTAAATTGCTGTCTCACTGTCTCAGGCTCCCAAGTACTAAGATTACAAGCATGTGCCACCAGGCCCAGCAGCTTCATGCTTTTTATTTGACTTCTGATGAAGAGCACAGGTGTGTGGAGTCAGGTGTGTGGGGTGAAAACTGGTGGCAACTAAACATTACAGAATTTTGTAGGCCCAGGAATATATGCATGTGTTGCACACCCTAAAACATAAACTAACCTAATTATTATAAAATCTATCTCAATAGACTACATGCCCAGAGTGAAATTGAACCTGAAGATTTATGTAATGAAAACTATGAAATAAGACTGTAAAGTTGTGGATAATTTATCAATCTGTTCTAACTTAGATCAGCAAATCTTCCCTCTTTTATGAGTGGGCTCTGCTTAAAGTAAAATTGATGAAACCTTCACAATTACCGTTGTTTCTTCCATAAAAAGTCATAAGTGTGGGCATAGAGGTGTGTGACAATGTTTGATGTTATTATCAGCAGTGTTTACTTAGTTAATGCTTCTGGTGGAATAACTACTTTTTATCTAGATGCTTATGAGAGTATTACTTAAAGATTATAAATTTCAAATTTAAAAATTATCATAGAGAAAATTAGAGCCGGGCGTGGTGGCGCACGCTTGTAATCCCAGCATTCGGGAGGCTGAGACTGGAGGATCCGGGTTCGCAGCCAGCCTCAGCTATCTAGTGAGGCACTCCACAACTTAGTGAGACCCGGTTTCAAAATAAAGTAAAAAAAAAATAGGGCTGGGGGTATAGCTCAGAGGTAGAATGCCCCTGAGTTCAATCCCCAGTACCGCAAAAAAAAAAAGAAAAAAAAATTAAATTACCAGACTCATCTCTTAAACATTAGAGTTGCTTCTAGACCCCAAGCTCCTACCTATCAATCAATTTCATTTATAGCAGGTAGGCAGAGTGTGGAGATAGAGGGGAGAGGGGGGAGAGAGAGGGAGTGAGAAAAAAGGGGAGAGAAGAGATTGGTTCAGGGTGCTGCTTTGTATTATCCTACTTAGAAATTACCCAACTCTGTGAACAACTGACTTTGCCACATTTCAGCTGTGTGCAATATAGAACCTGGGGTTAACAAAATTGTTCCCCTACAGATGACTAGCAACTACAAAAGGATGGAAGCAGCTGGCCTCTGGGTATGACTATAATGGACATTAAGTAAGCAGGTAATCTCTAGTTTGGGGACAAAGCTAAATATCCCTGTTAAACTTCCTTGAAGAGCTGTAAAAGTCACATTAGTATATTGTCATTTTCTTTAAGATTTGTTAAAGTGAAAGTTTAATAACAAAAATTTAAAAAATGACTTAGAAAATACTTCTCATATTGCCTTCAGCAATTTTTATGTAATTTGAATAGAATATAAGATAATACCTTTTTTATCTCTAAAAAATAAAGAATTTTCCATTCAGTGCTTTTGGTTACTGGTGATAAATCACCCCCATGGATGAATTATGAGAAAGAAATACCAACATTATGAGTCCTGAACAGACTATTCATCTTTCTTTCAGTGTATCTCCTTGAGAAAAAATACACACACACACACACACACACACACACAAACACAGAATATAGGCTCAATGAGAAAAACCTATAGCAAAATAGATCTTTTTCTAGAGCTTTGTATCACAGGGATATTTCATTCTGCCTATGCACCCCAATAATACTGGCCCACATTTTGTTCTCCTATATGTCCTGAAAAGCTACATGTAGTTTTATCTAAAAACTATCTAGAAAGCAGTATTGAAGTAATTGATTAAGTATTAAATCATGCTCCACCCCTCCTAGTGGCTCAGAACATCCTGATCCATAGGAAAAATCCACATCCAAATGCCAGTTTGCTTAAGTTTCCATTATAATGAAATGGTACTTCCTATCACTTCAAAGCTTTTACAAGGACACTGGACATAGAAAGTTTCTTTTTCTTTCTTCCTTCATTTTTCTAGCAGACCTCAGTAGAAGTGCAAAATGTCTAGTAGACCCAGTGCATGCTGGGGGAAATGGCTTTTGTGGTTTTGCATGGCTAAAGGGAAGCCATTCTTTTCAAGTATATCACTCATCAGCATCCATTTCCTGCAGAGATTTTCAATTCTGTGTAGCCACCTTCATTTCCTCCATCCTTGGAATGTGTTTAGCCAGGTTTCCACTTTGCACCTTCAAATAGCTTCTTGTGATCACTTCTTAAAGCCTGTATTTTTTCATTCCAGGATGAAGCACCGTCAATTTTTGTGGATTAGGTTTGCAATTGTTTAGTGATTCTTATCCATATTTTAAGTGTCTGTAACACAGGTCTGTAGCACTCTGATTCTGTGTCTAACGAGGTCATCCAAATTGGAAGGTAGACGTTAGATTCATACCTGCCCTACAGTGGCAGCTGAATAGAGATCATTTTATACATGCTCATGGAACCCATTTAGTCATTTGGTTTTATAACTATGAAGTTGTATACCCTTTGTAAAAAGTTACTTATTTATTTTAGGCATATGAAACATTATTTCTCAAGAAATGTAAGGTAATCAAATATAGATTTATATGTGCCTCTTGGCAGCATAAGTCTATCCACTTATCAACTTAGCATAATCAAGTAATCTTTTAGGCACTTCAGATACAATCTCTGTTATAAATGTGTTCAATGTTTTATTTTACAAATTATATAGAACTTGCTTTTGATAAGGAATTCAGACATGAAACCATAGAATAAATAAAGTTAATAAACTGCTACTTTATAAGTACAAAATTTTATAAATAACTGAAGGTGATGGAGGCAAGGGGAAACACCCTAATGCACATGATGTGCTTTCACAAACATATCAAAGTCAATCACTAAACTGAACTTGAGAAGGAGGGAGAGTGAGGGAGTGGGACAGGAATTGGGGAAGGGTTAAATGAGAAATATGTGCATGCATGACTTTACCAACTTGTACCTAACAAAGATGTATGATTACAATGCACCAATAAAAAAATTTTAAAAATCATAAAATTAATACGAACAATAATACTGTTACTCTATTTTATAATTTTGTATTATGGTTACAATACTAATCCAATCTCTATATTTAGTATTTATTTCTGCCATATGTTTTAGTTGCACAGTATTAAAAACTCCAATTTATTCTGTAATTATTTGCAAATGATAGCAGTAATCTCGCTAGTTCTTGTGCCAATTCAGAATATTCTTCATGTGAAAAGAGATGTAAAGAAAAGCTTTATGCATAAGTACACAGAAATAAATTATCTGGTTCATTATTTGCTAAAGATTTTATGGCATTTGGTACATTAAAATATGATGTAATATATTTGATGACATATTTATTATATTTTTAAAATACATTTATTTTAAAAACAATTGTAAACTTACGGGAAATGTAAAATATAATGTACAAAGTTCCTATATATTTTCACCCAGCACCCAGTTAACATATTTTATAACATTGATACAATACTATTAACTATAGTCCTTATTCAAATTTCATATTTTTTTTTAACTAATGTCATTTCTCATTCCCAGGATCCAGTCTTGAATTCCAGATTGAATTCAGTTGTAATGTCTCTTTATTGTCCCCCAAAAGGCTTTCCTTGTCTCTTATGGTCTTCACATTTGAAAAGTGATGGAAAATTATTTTATAGAGTGTCCTTCACCTTTGACTTGCATTATACTTTCTCATAATTAGAATGAGGTTATGACAATAAAGATTTATCTTCAATTATATCAATTATATAGTGATGTCATTTATACTTTTATCTATAGCTTGATCTATTTCATCACTTCTTGAAAATTCTTGACATATTCCATGTGGTGTCTGCCCTCCATTCTCTCTCTCTCTGGCAACCCACTTACACATATATTAGCTCTTTCGATAATATTCTAAACATCCCTTATGAACTTTCATGTATTTTTAAAATTTTATATGCTTTTATGGGTTTTAAATTATAGTCTCACATAATAATGTAAATCATGTTTTCTCTCATTTTTCAATCTTTTTGTTTTTTTTTTAGTACCGGGAATTGAATCCAGGGACATTCTACCTCCAAGCTATACCCCCACCCTAATTTTTTTTAATTTTTTTTTTGAAACATGGTCTTGCTAAGTTGATGAGAGTCTCACTAAATGCTGAGGCTGTCCTCAAACCTGCAATCCTCCTGTCTCAGCCTTCAAAGTACTTGGGTTACAAGCATGCAACACCACGCCCAGCTCTATCTTTTTTTAATTTAGTTTTTATTTATTTATTTTTTGTGATACTACATTTAAACCCAGGGGCATTCTACCTCCAAGCTACACTCCCAGCACTATTTTATCTTTAATTTTGAATCAGGGTCTCACTAATTACTGAGAGCCTACATTAGTTGTTGAGGCTGGCCTTGAACCTTCAATCCTCCTATCACAGCTTCTCAAGTGTTGTGATTTTAAGCATGTCCCACCATGCCCAACTTCCATGCTTCAATCTATTTCAACGTATACAGACTCCAGCTTTTTAATTTTCTCTTCAACTGGATCTAATGAGTTATATTTGATATTATTTTTTGCTGCAAAATAAATTCCAGTTAAATTTTATGTATTTTAATCCATAGATTAACATATTAATCAATTATTTTGAAGTCTATATCTTACATCTTCAATATCTCAATTAGTTATTGCTCTATTTCTAATGTTCATTTTCTTAGATTAACATATTAATTATTTTGAAGTCTATATCTTACATCTTCAATATCTCAATTAGTTATTGCTCTATTTCTAATGTTCATTTTCTTAGATTAACATATTAATCAATTATTTTGAAGTCTATATCTTACATCTTCAATATCTCAATTAGTTATTGCTCTATTTCTAATGTTCATTTTCTTTTTTTGCTTTTGGTTATTTGATTCTAAACCTTGGAATTCACGTTAGTCTTTCCTACTGAATGTTGTCCATTTTATGACATGTATTGAAACTGCAGATGTTGAAAAAAAATTGAAGACCTAGGTGTTGATATAATGCTCTAGGGAGGAATTTTTTTTAAGCGGTAAAGATAATGTAGCCAGGCTAGTTGATACTGTGTTTCAGAACTTATGAGGGTTGGTCTTTCTCTGATTTCCCCTTTCTTCAATTATGATAAACATCAGAATTTTCAACTAAAAAGCTAAGATGTTTACAATGGCCCATCTTCTTTAATAAAGCCTAAAATTACAATATTTTGTTTCTGAGGCACTGTGAGACTCCATCAATCTCTGGTTGCTATTTTAAACTTCTTAGTGATTTTCATTCCATTTCTTGCATTTTGCCCTCTTTTACTCACAACTCTTTTCTCCAGGACTTTCCATTAATTGCTGTCTGTTTTGTTTTCATTTCTTTTCAGCCCAGTGGCATTGTGTATGTTTTTAGCTGCTGCTTTTTCTTCTTTTAGTAAAATCCTTGAGCTGAAAGATTGTGGTGAGTGTGTTCCTAAGTATATTTTCTTTCTTTCCAGGATCTTGGCCTTTCTAATGTCCTCTACTTTTTATGCATATATGTTTTATTCAGTTATCCTGTGTGGAAAAGTTAGCCTTTAGCCACCAGATGAAGTCCTGTTATAGTCATTTTGCTATCTTCATGACTCAGGTTCAATTCTGATGCCTTACAATCCCCATTGAAGGGAGACCTATTGCTGCTTCTTTAAGGGGCTCCTCATTACTATCCTTGAGATGAGGGCCTGGTCATTTCATCTTGCCCGCTTAAAGTAGCACCAGTTTTCTCTAAAAGTTCTCACAAAATACTCTCCTCCTCCAACTCTTGAGGCTTTTAATTCCTTGTCATTGGTTTTAGGGTCTACTCATCCTTCACCATAGTTGGATCCCATACAATTAACTTTGGAATCTAGTATCTTTTTTTTTTATCCCCAATCAAAACTGAATCAAATTGAGTCTGTTGAAAATATTCTATTGTATTACACTTAAAATTGTCTATTAAATATTTAATTTCATATTATCCAGAACAGTAATGACTTGTGTGTCTATTTTAACATATCTTTATCTTTTGCCCCTAAATATCTTTCTAATATCAAGACAAAGTGAGGAATTATGTTTTTACTGAGTTATCTTTAACATTGCATAATTGGTCATGAGCTACATATTCATACTAAATCTAACCTTAAACTTTCCGTTAGCTTTTGGTAAGTCTTATTTCCTCTTATACTTTGGCCTTCAGGATTCAATGATTTGAGTTTTAATCATTCTCATATATTTATCTTTTTCCCCCTCATCACTTTTACCTACCTGTCTTAAGTCTAACTTCAAGTTCTTAGAGCTACACTGACTTCTCTCACTATATTCATATTTTCTTCTTCATTGAAATGCTTTATTATATAATCAACATCAAAGTTCTGCAAGCCGTTAAATATGAAAGGAACTTCTTTTACTGAAATCTCAGTGTGTGAAATATCTCTACATTTTCTAAAGAGTTTGAAAATTAATGTCCTTCCTATCTTCTATTTATAGGTACAAAACAAATAACTAAAATAATCAATTATGTGAAATTCATTTAGAATATTTTCTTAACTGACAGATTATAGTTTATCAAGGAGTTTTTATTTTTATTTCATAATATATTACAATGAGACACTGCAAAATATTTAATCTTATAAAAAAGACCAATAATAAATGAATTTATTTTGAAAAAAATTCCAGCATTATGTTCTATTTTGAGGCACAGTCTTTTTGAGCAAATTTATTATTATTATTTGACTTTAAAATTATGCAGAAAATTAAATAAACAACTTTCTAAAACTAATTTATCCTTAAGTAACTTTGTGATCCTCAAAAAAAAATGTGTATTAGTAAAGAATATTTTACAATAACTCTCCACTATCCTCATATGTAAATATCACCACTTGGTTTAGAAAATTAATGATAGCTGGGCGTGGTGGTGCATACTTGTAATCCCAGTCCTTGGGAGACTGAAACAGAAGGATCGCAGGTTCATGACTAGCCTCAGCTACTTAGTGAGGCCCTCCACAACTTACTGAGACCCTGTTTCAAAAAATAAGGAATACAAAATAAAAAAGATAATAAATGAGCTCCATATCTCACACATAACCAACTGATATATTTACTTCCAGATCCTCATGTGGATGTGACCATTATATGTCATGTTCTTATAAACTTCTTGATATAAATATAAGCATTGTCATTATAATGGCCTTAACATACATTTCACAAATCAGAGAAGTCATTTGTATGGAATGTAAACCATGAGGCATACTTTAAATGTGATGGTTGATTTATTTTTGGTATCTACAGAAAGCCTCTGTAGCTTTTTATATTGTCAAGAAACTGGAATTATTCAAGAAATGTAAGTCTGTTGACTCAGTGTGGTTAAGGACACCAAGTCTAAAGGGGTCATGAAACAGGACTCGCAGTTCAGAAAGATACATTGAAAGGTCTCATCCAATGCAAGTGCTCAGTGGGATTTCAAGCAGTATACAACATGGAAGGTCATGGATGAAACTTTCACAATAAATCTTCCTACTTAGAAAGCAGCCTTTTGTATAATCTCTCCTCAAATGGCACACTATTTTTTTTTAAATAAAAATAACTTGATGCTGAGTTCACAAGTTCTAATATACTATCAGAATGTAATAGGATATCCATATATTTGATTATGGAAAATAAATATAATAATGGCTAATATCCACAGACATCTCACATCTCACAACTTTTATTCAGTGACCTGTCATAGTTGCTTACTTTTAAATTTGAGCTATTCCTAAGGAATGTAAAGTGACAATTTAAAATCATATCTTTTTTTCTGACCTTAACTTTTGCTTAAGTGTTATGATGCTTCTAAAAGGAAAGAAAAAAAAATAATAGCCAACTTGGGAAAATTAAATAATCATTACCTTGAAGACACAGGACATACATATATAGGGGAAGTTATACAAAAGTTCTATAGTAGTACTAAATCACAATGCACAGTGTTCCTTAGAGAAAAATAGTGTTAATTAACTAAAACCATAATAATTCAAAACTCCATTTACATTATGGATCCCAATACTCCTTTGCCATCTCCAAATAGTAAAGGAATAAAAGTGAGATGGATAAAAAATAGTAATGGACAAAGGTTAAATACAATCACAAAATGGATTCCCCATAAAGTGAATTACTTTGTTTAGTTCAATGAAGAAAAATAGTTTCTTTTTGTGG
This sequence comes from Graphiurus murinus, assembly GCA_004027655.1. Lineage (NCBI taxonomy): Eukaryota > Metazoa > Chordata > Mammalia > Rodentia > Gliridae > Graphiurus > Graphiurus murinus. The sequence goes on along the minus strand of PVLC010010450.1, from coordinate 24,269 downwards.
CCAATGTCCCTTAGTGCTTTGCTCAGTAATACATTAAAAAATGCTTAGTCTGCTTATATTATATGACTAGAAAACTATGTAACCTGGTTTAAACAGCAAATATAAATCTTAAATGACTAGAGACAGTGTCTTTGTGTTTATTTTTTAATATCTGTTCATCAGTTATCTCCTCTTTCCACATCTCCCCAATAGCTGAAGAATCATGATTGAGTGTGGAATAAGTAGATGTTTTAAAAGAAAAGAATACTTAAACACAGAAATCTATCAAAATTCTTATCTAAATTTTCACATCAACTAATATATATTGCCCTGCATCATATTTATGTTTGATCTCTCCTAATTACAGCTTTGTTAACTATATCCTTTCTACTTATCTGCCATGAACCACTGTTCCATGTATTCATTGAGGAGTTTGGCTCACCGTCTCTATAATTTTCCTCATTTTCTCTTCTCCCTCTATACAAATAACACCTATATTTAAACTTTTCCAAATATCTGACCTTCACATAAAAGTGAGAGCCAATAAAGTAAACTTAGAAGAAATACTAATATAATTCCCAGGTTGAGTTTGATCATTAAGTGTTTTTCTTTAGTAGTGAGTATAATAGAATCTATTAGCTTGATCAGGTAAAAAGTATGAATCTGGCCTAGCACAGTGGCCCAAGCCTATAATTCTAGTATGTGGGAGGCTAAAACAGGAGGATTGCAGGTTTGAGGTCAGCCTAGGGTAACTTAGTGAGGCCCTGTTTCCAAATGAAGAATAAAATAGGGCTGGGGCTGTAGGTAGTTCTGAGGTAAGACACCCCTCTATTCAAGCCCCAGTACCACAAAACAAAACAAAAAAAGGAAAAAAAAAAAGTGTGAAGCCAGACTAGAAGGATTGCAAGTGAGGGCTATGGATCCCTTAAGGAAGCTTTTCTCTTGTGCAGAAAAAATAGAATCCTTCATGCTCTCTTTAATAGAATGCCAGCTATCTCTATTCCTCTGCATGGACAAGCTCCTCCATTTTCCCACCGATAAGATATAGAAAGTAAAAAACAATAAGGTTTAAATTTGCACTATAGGTAAGAGACTAATTAGTGCTCAACATCTTACCATCATGTACTCCTACCTATAATTTCAAAGTGGAGTATTTCCAAAGCAAATTCACACAAGAATGAAACTCAAGGGTGCTGTTTATTCAGGTACCCTTCGAGGCTCCAGAACAGCAGAGACAGACAATTCTGTCCATCTTCCACTTGATAAGTCTTTTTGACATTTTAATTACCTGAGCATTGGCTTTATCTAGCTAGAAGTTTGTCCCAGTGTACTGTCTTCATATGTGGCAGAAATAGGAAGATAAGCTCACATTCACAATATAATCGGGGAGATCCAGACACAACTCTTTGAAAATACTCAAAATAAGGCAAGATTGAAGCTACTATCTTCTGCCAGACCATCTTTTTTTCCTTTAATTATCCCCACTTTTTAAAACCAAGGTGTTAGTCAATAAAAACTCATACTTCCTCTGCTGCAGTTATTTCACACATCAAAAATGGGAGAATGATCTTGACAGTCTAAAAAGATTAAAGCATATCACTGACATTTTTGGAAAATAAGACATGTCTGTCTCTTCAGAATGGTTTCTCATACAGATTTCCGAGTGCAGTTGCTCTTATCACATAATTCAAACTATAAACACAAACTTGAAAATTCATGTGTGCTAAGAAACCATCTGTCTGCTGATGCCTGAGCCACAGGGCAGTTAATCTAAACACATTTCAGAGCAATACACGGGGGAGTTCGAAAACTCCAGCACATTCACTGAGCACCTGTCAGAAGCCTATTCAAAAGTCCAGAATCAGACTAAACCTTTGCATACTTCTCTGTATAATACTGTTGGACACATCTCACTTTGTTTCTCATTGTGTAGAAAATATCATTAGTATAGTAATAATGAATATTCCAGTTAATAATCTAAAAAATGTACTTCAGAACCATATTACACTTTAACAAAAATATTTCCAATGGGATTTTTGGGATAGGAAATACTATCCAAGGTTCATAGGTTCATTATGTATCTGGGTTCGTGGCCAGCCTCAGCTACCTAGTGAGGGAGGCACTCTGCAACTTAGTGAGACTGTTTCAAAATAAAGAATAAAAAATAGGGCTGGGGGTATAGCTCGGAGGTAGAATGCCCCTGAGTTCATTCCCCAGTACTGCAAAAAAAAAAGATGGCAAAAATACAAATAGGTAACTTTAAAGCTCCAAATAGAACAAGAACAAAAATTAAACTGAATATTCAAGCACTGACTATGTCCAAGTTTCACAGTTCTCTAATACAAGGTTAGGCCAAGAGGCACTCTCTAACAGCTAACAGAGAAAAATAGGACTTTGTTTCCCTAGATTTATACTTGTTTCGAAAGTGCTGTTATCTACAAGCTGCATGATACTGGAAAAAAATAGGTATCCTTCCTGAAATTCAACATCATTGGCAAAAAGGTGATACACTACCTAGTAAAGTTATCATAATAATTATTGGCTCATTCAATGTAAGCGTGATTGAGTGCTTTATGTGCCTTTTGTGAGTGTAATACATCCATGCTCATTTCAGAAAATAAAGTTTAACAAAGAAAATCCCACCATTCTTTGGAAATACTTTAACATATTTTCCTAGTATTTCATCATATATTGCAATCCTAAATCCTGCTTTAATCACTAAACATGATATCAATGAGGAGTACCAAGCCAGGCATGGTGGTGCATGCTTGTAATCCCAACATTTGGGAGGCTGAGACTGGAGGATCGGGTTCACGACCAGCCTCAGCTACTTAGTGAAGCATTCCGCAACTTAGTGAGACCCTGTTTCAAAAAATAAAGAATAAAAAATAGAGCTGGGGATGTAGCTTGTAGCTTGGAGGTAGAATGCCCCTGAATTCCATCCCTAGTACTGCACACACACACACAAAAAGGAGTACCATGGAACAGAAAGTATAGATTTTGGAAATGGAAAGCTCAGAAGTTTGGATACCACCTATTTTTAGGAAATTGACTAGACAGCTGAATCTCTATGAGTACCGATTTGTTTACTTAGATAATAAGAATAATATTAGCTACTTTGAAGGCTCAGTTAATGAGATTAAATAATGTAAAGAATCTATTAAAGAGTTCAATATATACTTTGATAAACATTTTTTTATTCATATTGTATCTCAAAAGCTAGTGAAGTCAAGAGAAAGGAATTAATAGAAATGATCCATCAACCAAGCAAGACCCATGCTCAGAACTTCAGTGCTTTTGAAAGATGGCAAGAAGGTAGGCATGTGCATGTGTATACACAGTGTACACATGCACAAGTGTGTGTACTTGTGAGCTTTGATGTGCAGTTACTTAAGACCCCACCAGAGTGGAAACACCTTGTGGGGCAGGGACAGAGAGAAGGAAACCATGAGATAGCATACCCTTTGAAGAAGCCCCTGGGGAGAGTCAACATAGACTACTGACTGCTTTGCAGTCCTGACATCTCTGTCACCAATCAGAAAGAAGCCACCTTCTATACCAAGATCTGCTGGACCTTTTGCCCCTGTGTCTCTAAGCAGTCATTATCTCCATCCTGTACCTTGGAGCTGCCCTGCCAAGAAGCCATGCTGAGCTTTTGCAATCTCTGATCCAAAAAGGTTATTTTTCAGTTAAATGTACTCAGAGAATCTAAGGAGAGTGCAAAGTAATAAAATCAAGACTGTGCCAACAAAATTACCCCCTCATTCCCTGCTATTAAGATAGTTCTGCTTTACTCTGCAGGACATAAAGAGGATTTAGCTGAATAAATCCTATTATTTATTACAGCCACCATTTACAACAGAAATTGTTTGCACCCACATCCTTAGGATAATGGGCAACTCACTTGATCATCATTTTTACCACAGAAACACCACATTTCTAGCTGGCTGTGAACTCCATGCAGCAGATGAAAACAGAAGGTGGTAGAGGGAGGAATGGTAGCATCTAACTTTCTAGCATTTACTTTGAAAGTGTCAGAAATAAGGGAAAGTTTTAGTTTTTACTATTATTATTTTTTTCCAGTACCGGGGATTGAACCCAGGGGCATTCTACCTCCGAGCTATACCATCAGCCCTATTTTTTGTTCTTTATTTTGAAAGAGGGTCTCACTAAGTTGTGGAGGGCCTCACTAAGTAGCTGAGGCTGGCCTCAAACCTGAGATCCTCCTGTCTCAGCCTCCCAAGTACTGGGGTTACAAGTGTACAACACCATGCCTGGCTCTAAGGGGAACTTTAAGAGGAAGCAAAGTTGACTGCACATGGAAATGTGGACTTCAGGTATATCTACACAGAAGTTTAACTCCACAGAAAGGAAGGGATTTGACCATGATTCACTGACAGGTTACATTTCCAGGTTTCATGTAAAGTCATTGAAAATAAGAGTAAATGCAGTCCTTTCAAATAAACACAATCATCTCTTTCATTCTCATTCATTCAAGTTCAAGATGAAACATATTGTTTGGATACATTTAAGTTCTCTGACAGTTAAATGCATTGCTAACATTGTTGACAAAAGAAAGACTGTATACTCTAATGCACAAAAGCAAGAGAGATCTATATTTCCTGCCATCTTTGAAAGTTTATATCTACAATTTTCCCTTTCAGCAGCAGCTGTGATTGTCTCAATCTATTATGTTCAGTTAAAAACAAAATAATTACTTTTTTTAAAAAAATCACACAAACATTTTTAGCATTTTTTGGAGAGGTGGTTGCATATGAATAACATATATATGAATATATGAATATGTATATATAAATATATATATGAATAAAACATTTTAAAGTATTTAAATAGCCCAAAACCTTGTCTTTTGTAGGTTAACTTGTCTCTAATTAAAGACTTGTCTCTAATTAAAATTTATCGGGATATTTAGATAGCTATTACTTCTAGGATGTCATATAGCCGAGAGTTCCCAGTTCCCTGGGAGACAGCAAGGGCTCACACTTTAACCAGGTAGAAGTGTAGTGCCTGAGGATTCGAGTCTGGCTTCTGGTTTTTCCACCTCTGAGATTTGGCTTCAACAAGTGACTTTTTCACTCCATGAAATCTAATATTCACTTCTCCGGACATTAGATTAAAGGTCAGGAATGGAGTATTTTGAAAAAATAAAACAAAAACAAACTTCATTATATTTTGAATAAAAAATTTACAAGTTTTAAAAAAATACTTAATATAGAAAGTGAAATCCCCTCAATTATTTTATCCTCTATAGGTAAATGCTTTCAACAGTTTTAATATTTCTCTACCTTTCTTAATATATTATTACTTTTGCTATGGCTAGTTTACTTTTTAAGCAAAAAATGAGATTGTGATATACATGTGACAACCCTTGCTGTTCTTTGTAAGGCTACATCCATTGTATGGAACTAACTCATTATGAACAACATAATATATTGTTCTTGTGTCCTGTGTACTTGACCACTCTTCTACTGAGGGGTCTTTGGGTTGATTCTTATTTCTTGATATTATAAACAATGCTGCAATTAAAACTTGTCTACACATTTCTTTTCTCAATCACATCTACAAGCAGATGCATCACCATGTACAAACATGTGTGTGCTCATGCACGTACACACACACACACACACACACACACACACGCACACACACACACACAGAGTTTTCCTTTAGGAGAAGTTCCCAGTCACACCAGTGCAGGATCAAAGCATTCACATATTTCAGATTTTAATAGATTTTATCCCCCCAAAAAAGTACCAGTTTGCAGGGCCACAGAGTGAGAGAATACTACATCTGTCTTGAAACACTTCTCCTTGCAGTTCTGTTACAAGCTATTACAGATCTTGACACACAGTAAGCATGCTGCATTTGCTTGGATGAATGAGTAAAGTATCAATGTCAATCGAGCAAATCGTTTATTTATTTATTTATTTATTTATTTATTTATTTATTTATTTATTTATTTTTGCGGTACTAGAGATTGAACTCAGGGGAATTCTACCTCCGAGCTATACCCCCAGCCCTATTTTTTTATTCTTTATTTTGAAACCGGGTCTAGCTAAGTTGTGGAGTGCCTCACTAGGTAGCTGAGGCTGGCCGCGAACCCGGATCCTCCGGTCTCAGCCTCCCGAATGCTGTGATTACAAGTGTGCACCACCATGCCCGGTGCAAATAGTTTATTTAAACAACTATCAAATGTATAAAGTCACGTGGAGATGCACATATATCTCTATAAATGACATATTATATACTTAACAAGCATCTCAAATAATTGTACTTACAATATTTGAGAGACAAAATTCTCCATATTTCAATAAATTATGATTGTCTAGTTAAACATAATTTGTGGCTTCTGAGAAGAGGGCATCAAGTCTTGCAAACCTTTGTGGAATATCCCAGAATATACACTTTAATTTTAAAATCTTGAGATCAATGTAGCATCTCTATAATACCTTAAATGGGAGTCCCAACTCTGCCAAAAATAGATTTATTATTTCTGTACATTTTGAAATGGAAACTTTCTCTTCAAACTAATGAATTAATTTCTCTGATCACAAAGTGTTCCTTGAAAGCAAGTTCTGTCTGGAAGTTTGTTGACCCTTTGAGCACAAGAGGTTATAAACATTTTATTTTGGAGTACCAATGTCTTGAACTTTGGGGGAACTCGGGTGACTTGAAATTGTAACCAACCACGTTGTCCCTCATTTTATACAAGGGACATTTCTGTCAAGCAGTCACTAGGAAAAATCTATATATCTATTTATTCTTGAATTCCCCAGAGGAGAGAGAATCTACTAGACAGGAAAACTGCTAAAGACAAAGCAAAATACAGTTTGCAGAATAATTGAAGGATTCATAGCAAATAATACTTTAGTACCCTGATTTCTTGAAATCTATAATTGCACTCTAAGATTTTTGCAAGTAACACATGAATATTGTCAAATTTTAAGCTCAGATCTTGAGTTTAGCACTCAATGAAAACAGCATGGTGATATCACAGTTGTTAAATCATAGACAACTAGAACAAGACAGAAGAAAGATTCAGGACCTAACAGCCAAGGTCACACTGAGCAAGACAGGAAGGCATAGAAGTGACTTAAATGCAAGTAAATATAGCAGTTACAGAGGTCATGAAGACTCAGAGACTCAAGACAGATAAGGGGAAGAAATGTGGCAGATAGATGGGGAAAGGACTAACATATATTGATTTTCAAGATATACCAGGCACTGTGGCAACATCTTCTCAGACAGCTCTAATTTCTCTTAATCCTCCCAACAGCCTCTGACAGTCATTTATACTGCTATTTATAGAAAAAGAACTGAGGCTCAGAGAACCTAAGTGGCTTTGCCAAAGGTTACACAGCTGGTAAAAGTCAAGGTGAGTGCAGCAAAACGATGATCTACCCCATGCTACAGCCCAGGGTAGCAACCCAAGTCAGAGCCATCTGTCTTAAAATAAAAAGGGAATCTTTCTCCAGAGTAAGTTTTGAAATTCTCCATTGAGAGCAGGAAATGATAAATGGTTTCTTCAAATGGCATTACCTTTAGTCTTGCAGTTTCTCTAAGTAAATTTCCAGGACTAAATCCACATATATTGCTGAATTTTATTAAAAATGTGGATACCATTTGTGTGCATATATGTATGTTCCTATCACTCTGTATCTCAGTATGATGTATAATCACAATTACATGAAATAAAAGTATACAAGAAAATGTGGATGCTTAGAACCAAGCCAAATCTATTTAATCAGAATCCTGTGAGGTTGGGAGCCTAGGAATCAGAGTCTTAACAAACATTCCATGTATCTTTTAAACATGATGATATTTTAGAAATCAGGATTTAAGGGATCGAAGATGACTGTGATGGTATAAACCTCGACACACAACATGTCCAGAGGAATCTGGCATTTAAAATTCAGAGGAAAGCCATACAGTTTTCTAATTCCTCAATGTGGTTAAAAAGAATCATGAAATGAGGAAAACATCCTTAATTGACACATTAAATAGCAATGGGAGAAAAAGAAATATGTATTACATATCAATTTCAAAAATTGTCAAATAATAAATGGTATAATTACTAAACACTAGCCGGGCATGGTGGCGCACGCTTGTAATCTCAGCATTCGGGAGGCTGAGACCGGAGGATCTGAGTTCGCAGCCAGCCTCAGTTACCTAGTGAGGCACTCCGCAACTTAGTGAGACTCAGTTTCAAAATAAAGAATAAAAAATAGGGCTGGGGATATAGCTCGGAAGTAGAATGACCCTGAGTTCAATCCCCAGTACCGCAAAAAACAAAAAAAAAAATTACTAAATACTAATAACAGAACTGTCAGTTACATTAAAGCAAATTTAAAGGATCAGTATGACAAACTCTGCGTGTGTGTGTGTGTGTGTGTGTGTGTGTGTGTGTGTGTGTGTGTGTGTATTTCTGAGGATTGAACCCAGGGGCATTCTACCTCTGAGCTACACTCTCAGCATTATTTATTTTTTAGTTTGAAACAACGTCTCGCTAAGGTGCTAAGGGTCTCACTAAGTGGCTGAGGCTGGTCTCAAACCTGTGATCAGCCTATCTCAGCCTCCCAAGTACTAGGATTACAGAAGTGCACCACCACACCCAGATACAGACTATCCTATCTTAGTAGCACACATGAGTTTTCAGACATTGAGGCAAGATGGGTTGGAAGTAGTTGGAAGGTATTTTCTGAAGTACCTTTTCACCTCGTGTTTTCAGACATTTTAGACCAGAACTCAAGTAATTCAGTCTACCTTCAATTTAATTACCAATGACTCTCTCTGAATGAATTTGGTAGACACCATATAGAAAAGCCAAGGAGACCAAAGGCACCAAAATATATTAGACTCAGTTGAAAATTATTACATAAAAGCTTTCTGTGAGAGAAAAGGGAATTCTTCCTAGACCAATTACTTTTAGCACCTAAGATGAAATCTACTAATGTCAAAAAGAAAAGAAATGTTATTCAGAAAACAAATTCCCTTTTCCATCATTCCACATGCCTTTCATAAACAACACTTCATTTCTTTGTGGGTTTTATACTTCAGATGCTAACTGGGCACATAGTAATTTCCATCTCACTTTGAATAATGCTCATACACCTCACTCATAACTTCCAGGCATGATATTCAGGTATAAAGACACTTATGACCCATGAGTATAAGTTACATAATCTTTCAGGTAAGTGTAGTTAATATTTACTTTGTTTATATAAGCTCCGATCACTATTCAAATAGTTTATATGAATCATCTAGTTTAATTCTCTTCAGTTGTGAGATATCATAGTAGCAATGTACTCATTTTATACATAAGACCAAAGCCCAGAAAAGATAATAAATTTGCCAAAGTTATAGAGTCAGTAAATACTGGAGTCACGGTGTGATACCAGGAAATCGGGCTCTGGGGCCCAAACTTTGACCACCATGCTACATTAACAGCAGCAGTTCAACACAAATATGAATTTACCTGATATCCAAAGCAGCATGTATGTCTCCAACAGAGAGGAGTGGGGCAGGAATTGGGAATTGGGAAAGGGTTAAATGAGAAATGTGTGTATATATGCCTTTACCATCTTGTACCTAACAAAGATGTATGATTACAATGCCCCAATAAAGAATTTAAAAAATAAATAAAAATTATACTTAAAAATAAAGAAAATAAATGTGGACTTCATAGGAGATACATATAATCAATATTTTCAATAAAAAAACTTCTAGTAGAATACAGATTTCATACTAAATATTGATGTGATCTTGGCCACATCATTTCACTAGGCTGGGGCTCATTATTCTAATTCTACACGCCAAGGAGGTAGACCACGTATGACCCAACATGCTCCTCATGGTCAGACTTTATCAGAATTCTTAGATGCTTGTTAAAATTAAAGAGTCGAGGGACCTAATCCAAAATGGTGAAATCAAAGTCTGAGAGTAGGACTCAAGACTTTAAATAAACCCTCCAAATGAACTCATAAGCACCGAACTTTGAAAACTATTCTTGTAGACAAATACATCTAAGACACGATTCCCAGTGAATTAAGATAAATTAAAGCTTTTAAAAAATCATTTTAAAGAAAATAATGATTTAATTGTATCAAAATAGAATGGACAATAATTAGTAAAGACCCAATATATTATTGAAAAATCATAAACCAAGAAAGAACTTTGAAGGCGATTAAATGTTTCACCTTTAATTAAGAGTACTTTATGAGGTTTTAAGTTTTAAATTTGAACAGCATTCCTCTCCATCATTTACTTTTTCTAACATTTCAACAGATGCCACAATAATCATCAGCAGAATCCCATACAGTTACAATAGTTACAATCCCATATGATGCTAAATTACATTACTATAAGCTTGAAGAAATATTGCTTGAAAATTGCTCTATGTAAAAAAATAATTTATTCTTAGCTATAACTCATCTATCACAATTAAACAGTGAACTTAAAACACTAGAACACCATAAGTTTTCCAAGTGGGCCGTAATTAATAAGAAAACTTCTAAGATCCTCTTTTGTCTCATAAAAGTAATTACTTAACTGCTTTTAGCTCTGACAATATTTAACAAGTTACACTATCTGGAGATAAGTTAAAATAAAATGAATTTCTATATATCATGTAAAAACAAAATTCCTAGTTAAAGTGTTTCTATATAATTAACTCCCAATATATAAATAGTGACAAAAATATGTGCTAACATAGAATTAGTTTAAAATGTTTAAACTTGCAACTCAACATGAAGAAAATAATCAGATTTAAAAATTAGTAAAGAACTTGAATAGATATATTTTCAAAGAAGATATACAGCATACTAAAACATACTTAACATCACTAATTATTAGACAAATGCAAATCAAAACCATAATGTGATACTACCTCATACCAATTGGAGAACTATCATCAAAAAAAATCAGAAAATAACAATTTTAGCAAGGATATAGAAAAATTAGAACCTGTACACTGTTGGTGAGAATTTAAAATTGTGTACCTCCTATAGAAAATAATTTGGCAGCTCCTCAAACATTAAAAATTAATTTACCACATGTTCTAACAATTTCACTTCTGGATTTGTACCCAAAATATTAAAATCAAAGGTATTTGTACATCTCTTTGAATGATCATAGCAGTATTATTCACAATAGTCAAATGTAGAAAGAACACAAGTGTCCATTGGCAGATGGGTAAACAAATTCCACACATGGAAGATTATTCAGCCTTAAAGAGGAGTGAAAGCTGGATACAGTAGTACATTCCTGCAATTCAGTTACCTTGTAAACTGATGTCGAAGGATCACTTGAGCTCAGGAATTTAAGACCAGCCTGGACAAGGTAGGGAGAGACCCTTCTCAAATTAAAGAAAAAAGAATGAAATTCTGAAACATGCTACAACTTAGGTGAATCCTGATGATATCATACTAAGTGAAATAAAGAGGTCACAGGGAACAAGCACTGTATGATTCCACTTACATGCAGTGCCCAGAGTAAATTAGTAATGACAATATGATGATAAACAGAAGTTGAGAGAAGAAAATGGAGAGTTCTTGGTTAGTAAGTAGACAGTTGTGACAGCAGCACAGTAAGATGAATGACTGTGGCTAATGGTGATAATGATAATTTTGGACCCTGAAGTGAACATTTAAACAAGGTGTCTTTTTCTTTTTAATCACTGAATCCTCTAAGCATAGGAATCTTGTGTTACCTTTTTGTATCCCTCGCTGCTAAAACAGGGTCCAAAGTTCACTTGCTGGAGTGAAGGATAACTCATCTACAAAATGAGCTTTCCTGAAGAAGTTGGGCTTGCCTCCACTTAGGTGGAAGGGTAAATGGGAACTAAAGTTTTGGGGCCAACTGCAGAGGAACTGGTGTACAGATAAGGAATCATCAGAAAGGAGGGGAAAGCTGTTTCTTACCAGAGAGAAGAACAAAAGAAAGGGGTCTAGAAATGAAGGTAAGAAGGCTGGACTTGTGTCCTATGGAGATTTTAAAATCAGAATGAAAAACTTATGACAATTTTGACATCTATGCCTCTGATTTAAATGATCCACTTTAATTTGATTAGGATGGCAGAAATGATTGTGCATAAAATTCACAGTGAAAAAGGCAGGCTAAAGTGGCTTTTCTAACGACTTTATAAGTCGTACAAGATATTTTTACCCTAAAATTAATCAATCTAGGTTATAGGAATATTATTGATGTGAGCAATGTTTCATGGAATGGAGACGCATGGGGGTACAAATTGGTGCCTTATTAATCAATGTGAAACTTTATAATTAGTATAATTTCAATTATGCATAATTGAATCTGTTTTACTTCAACAGAATAAGTCCACTAAAACATAAAAATATGTTTTTTTATGCTTTATAATAGTAATGCAGACTTTGCTAGTATATAGAGATCTAGCTCATACTTAAGTATAATCATCTTGTTTACCAATAAGAGGATATCCAAGTAAAAAAGCGACAAATCCTGCTTTTATATTTTAAAAAAGGTATACCTGGATTAAATAGATGTAAGGAAACTTGAAGCACACAGGAACTTGCACACACACAGGGATGACCAGAGTTTGCTGTGTTCTCTCTGTGTCCCAAAGCACTCAGCTTTCTGTTGAAAGCGGCTCACAGGGAGCTCCCTGGGGAAAGCAATTATCTGAAGCCTGCTAAAGCTAAAATTTAAAGCTAAATTCTTCACTTAGGAATCTAGATTTTCTTCTGACTCCAAAAAGAAACCTGAAGCAATTAAACTGTTAAAATCCAATCCTTGTCTGTGTCTTCTATCTAAATTCAGATACAAGTAAAGAAGAGACAGGTGTGGTGGTGCACACCTGCAATCCCAGTACTTGGAAGGCTGAGATAGGAGGATCTCAGGTTCAAAGCCAGCCTCAGCAATTTAGTGAGACTCTCAGCAACTTAATGCAACCCTGTTTCAAAAAAAAAAATAAAAAGCTCTTGGGGGTGTAACATGGAGGTAAAATGACCCTGGGTTCAATCCCTAGTACTACGAGAAAGAGAGAGAGAGAGAAATAGAGAGAGAGAGAGGGAGAGAGAGAGGGAGGGAGAGAAAAGAGAGGGAGAAAAAGCGGGGGGGAGAGAAAGAGTCACTAATGGCCCCATGGCCTCAAATCCACTCTGTCTTCTGGCTCTACTCAGCAGCTCAGAACACTGACCCCTTCAGGTGGCATTTCTCAGATTTTCCAGTCAGGAGGCTTCTGCTGGGTTTGGCCTAGGGCTTGTCCTGGAAAAAGACTAGCAACTAGAGAGGAGGAGAAAGGAATTTCCTCTTTTCCATTCTTTCTGCCTTGGAAAAGATACTCTCGCTTATCCATCTTCATACTTTATATAGTGTTTAGGTAGGACTGTTATATTAATTAATAATTAGTTACTTAATTACTGATTACAGTGACAAGGCACTAATTTTTCTTCTTCTGTTGTCTGGGAATATTCACTAAAGCATCTAGGACAAGGCAGGCAGATGTTCTAAAGAGGTACTAAAATTTCCTTGCAGGACCAACTAAAAGACAGCAAAACTGCTCGAGCAATCACTACCTAACCAAGCTGCTTAAGATAGGAACAAATGCTCAAGATGGAATCTTTGAAGGCACATGAGAAAGCTAGAGAGTGTCCCCTGCTGTTCAAATATGCCCCCACCAAGAGAAACACTCACTGAAGTAGGCCACAAAGGGGGAGATTAGCATTTTCTTCCTACAAAGCTGAAGAACTCAAAGCAGCATTGCTGGTGATCCCTGGAGAGAAGCACTGTGAGGGGGGTTGTGGAGGAACATGACTTGTGCCCAAGATGCAGGGGCTGGACATGAACTCAGACACTGCATCCCACTTGAAGAAGCCAAAGCAGCTGGAGCTTTGCATTTGCCTTTTTATTCTAAACTCTCACCTCACTGCTCTAGGCTTGTAAATAACCACGCAGGTGTATGAAAGAGGTTTAAAACAGAGTGAAAGCACAAAACACACCCATTATAGGACATCTTGAATATCAGTGGTTTGACAAAAAAAAAACATAATAATAATGAAGCCTATGAAGTTTATACCATCCAACAAGCCAGGTAAAGATAGAGGTTTAGGTAAATGAGTCTGTTCCCACTCTCTCTTCATCTCCAGCCTCTGAAACCCAGCCTTACACAAAGCAGGCTCTCAGGAAGTGTTTGAATAAATAAAGGATTAAATGGCCATTAAAGAGGATATAAGAAATTCCAGGACAACAAGAAAGAAATTAACATTGAGACTGAGTTTTCTCTTTCTTTCTTTCTCTTTTCTTTTCTTTGTTTTTTTTTTTGTTTGTTTGTTTACTGGTCTTTAGTGCTTATTGCTATAATAAAATAACTGATTGAAAGTTGTAAATTGCAGTCACCCGTAAGTTTTTTTGAATCATAAAAGAAGTTTGAGTCTTCATCCCTCACCAATGCCCACTATACATATGTATATATATATATAGTAAATCAGTTTCTTGTGTTCTTTCTCTTTCTTTGGCTGACTTTTTAACAGAATAATTAGATATTTTGGTTTCACATTATCATAGCCAAGTGTGCAGTAATTAAAAAGATGATTTCAAGTGGTATTTACACTTAGCAACAAGCACCAACTCTGCCATATGTTTTCCACTCTTGTCAATTTGTTGATGTGGCATTTTATCTGCAGGCAACAGCTTTGTTCTCTATGGCTGGAGTCACATACTGTGAAAACAAACAGAATGTGAGGTAGAGAGAAACTTCTCAATGAACTCACCTGTGCTTAAGGCAGCATCTTACACAGAAAGTCTAGTGAATTAATTCTAAGAAAATTCACAAGCAAAGAGGGTTCTCCAAAGTTCCCTTTCCTGAGCTCTGAAGGCAGGGCATTTAAGCCCCAGTGGTAGCTGACTAGGGGATACTTCTGCAGGTGTGTGTTTGTATGTATGTGCAAGTGCATGTGTTTGTGGTGGGGAGGGGGAGCCAATGCTGCAAGTGTATGCCTTTGTTTCACAGAAGTTGCCCCCCAATATCAGCAGGAGTTACCTTTGGAAAATATTCACAACCCATCACAAGCAATAGCATGTAATTGTTCCTGCAACGTATCAGGCAGTGTGCAGATATCAAAGCAGGCCTCTTCACCTAGAGCTAATCAATAAGTTCAACATGGACTGAAATATATATATATATTTATATATATATAACTTATAATTCTCCTGAGAACATATCTACCTCTGAATTGTTTTGTATATGTATGTACATGGATGTATCTATCACCTATCTATAATTTTCATTAAATTCTAAGTGTCAACAAACAAACTCAGGATCAAGAGTCACAAAGATAAATATGGTTCTTTGACTGTGAGTCTTCCACCTTCGTAAGGATAATGCTAGTAAGCCAGACATAGTGCTGCACACCTGTAATCCCAGTACTTCAGAGGCTGAGACAGAAGGATTGCAGGTTCAGACTGTTTTGAAATAAAAAAATAAAAAGTGCTGTGGGTGTAGTTCAGAGGTAGCATACCCCTCCCTCCCTGGCTTCAATCCCTGGTACCCAACGCATGCACACACATACACACACAGATATTGCTAATGATTTAGGTGCTATGGCCTACACTTGTAATCCCAGTACTTGGGAGGCCAAGACAGGAGTATTCCAGGTTCAAGGCTAGCTTCAGCAACTTAGTGAGACACAATTTCAAAATAAAAAATAAAATTGATATGGGGGACTAGTTTAAAGGTAAAATCTCCCTGAGTTCAATTCCCAGATCTACAAAAACAAACAATGAGAGATACTGCTATCTTGGTGGACATACAGAGAACTAAGCATCGTATATAAAAAGAGTCTTTGCTTAAGAATTATAGTCAGAATTTCAAGATACAAATGCTGCTTTCTCACTTTGTGAATATGGGCAACTCCTTAATCTTCCTAGGTTTCAGACCCTTCTTGGAAAACAGGAATGAGAGTACCTGCCTCTGGGGAGTGGGAAGCCTCCCCAACTCAGGTATGCGCAGGGGTTGTCCAGTGCTCAGCACGGAGTCCGCAGGCACTCCATGTAGTGACAGCAGGTAGTGTTGTTCTCATTGTCCCCACCCTATAACCATCAACACTCATTCTAAGGTCAGATAAGTTCTCAGGTGTAAGAAGAGAACAGAAAACAGGAAAAATTGTTCAGTTCTTAGAAGCAAGAGCATTAAGAAGCAAATCTTCACACATGCTTGGATACCCTTTCCCAAGATAATGTCACAATAGCTTCTGACTGATCCAAAGTGGACTGTGGATTAAAACTGGAGCCATGTAATGATGCAAACTATGTGTTACAATTATAGTCAACTGGTTGTCAAGGGATATCAAATGCTGCTAACAGTCTGAAAACCAGCCTCTGGGAAGAAAATAAGAGAAAAAGAAGATATCATTTCCAGACCAACACTAAGTCAAGCTTAAGGCATAAGTGAACATAATTGAAAATATAGGACATTGATCCTAACAGTGCCATCTTCTTTGGTCCAAGCCTTCGAAATGGAGACAGGCTCTCTTCGGGAGACAGTTCTATAGCCTTCCTACCTCCTGATGTTATATAGAAATATAGACTATATAGAGACTTTCAGTACATGAAGCAACACTCCTAAATATTAAATCACTTAAAATTCAATAATGTTCACTTTGTATGCTAAGTGTACAAGAACAGCTATTTTTCATAAATTTCAACTTTCAGGCACCCTGAATTCAATCACTCATTTCTTTTCCTGAACCAGTGGTCTGGCATGGAAAAAGGAATGAAGAATGAATGTGTAGGCATAGGAGGCAGTAATGAAGGCAGCTGGATAGAATAGGAATGTTTCACATTCCAGGGAGGGGCTCATTTCAGTAATACACAGCAGCTTCTCTAGGACTGAATCACATAGGGATCTTGATTTTAAGCAACAGAAACAACATCTGACAACTTTAAACAAAAAAAGAGTTAATTTATGTAAAATTAAAATACTTTATATCATATTTTCAATACAATTTAATATTTTAAATATAATATTTAAATATTTTATATTTATTTTGCAATCCCACTAACAATGTATTAGAGTTTCCACTTCTCCACAGCCTCACCAGCATTTGTTGTTGTTTGTATTTTTCTAATTGAGGTTAGGTAAAATCTCAGGGTAGTTTTGCTTTGCATCTGTCTAATTGCTAATGATATTGAATATTTTTCCATGGATTTATTGGCCATTTGTATTTCTTCTTTTGTGAAGTGTCTATTTAGTTCACTTGCATATTTTTTTATTAGGTTGTTTTCTTAGTGGTGAGTTTCTTGAGTTCATTGTATATTCTATATAATAGTCCTCTATCAGAGGAGTAGCTGGCAAAAATTTTCTCCCACTCTATTGGTTCTCTGTTGAGGTTTTTAATAGTTTCCTTTGCAGCATAGAGGCTCTTAAGTTTAATGGAATCCCATGAATTAATCTTCCTTTGAGTTTCTTGTGCCTTTGGGGTTTTGTTGAGAAAGTTTTTACCTGTGCCTATGTGTTGAAGTGTGGGACCTATGCCTTCTTCAAGTAGCTGTAAGGTCACTGGTCTAATTCCCAGGTCTTTGATCCATATTGAACTGACTCTTGTGCAGAGGGGAAAGTAGAGTTTATTTCAATTTTTCTGCATATGGTTAACCAGTTTTGCCAACACCATTTGTTGAAGAGGCTATCTTTTTTCCAGGGTATGATTTTGATCCCTTTGTAAAAAATCAATTGACTGTAAGTGTGTGGATTGGTTTCTGAGTTTTCTATTCTACTCCAATGATCTATGTATCTGTTTTTGTGCCAATGCCATGCTGTTTTTATTACTATGACTTTGTAGTATAGTTTGAAGCTAGGCATTGTGATGCCTCCTGCATAGTTATGCCTCCTGCATAGTTCTTATTGCTAAGAACTAGTTTGTCTATTCTGGGTTTTTTGTTGTTCCAAATGAATTCAAGGACTAATTTTTCTATGTCTGTGAAGAATGATTTTGGCAATTTAATGGGTATTGTATTGAATCTGTAGATCACTTTTGGAAGAATGGCCATTTTGATGCTGTTTATTCTGCCTATCCAAGAGCATGGAAGGTTTTTCTATGTTCTAAGGTCTTCTTCAATTTATTTTTTCAACATTTTATAATTTTTCTCTATAATTTTTTCTTGTAAAGAAAAATTATAAAACATTGGTTGGGTTTATTCCTAAATATTTTATTTTTTTGGGGGGTTATCGTGTATGCAAATGTTTTCTGGATTTCTTTTCTAGTGCATTTATAGTTGGCATACAAGAAAGTTTCTGATTTTTTAAGATTGATTTTTATATCCAGATACCTTGCTGAATTTGTTGATCAGTTCTATAAGCCTTTTGGTTGAGTTTGTTGGGTCTTCTAAGCAAAGTATTATGTCATCTGCAAATAGGGATAGTTTTAGTTCTTTTTGTCCTATCTGTACTCCTTTGATTTCCTTCTCTTTCCTTATTGCTCTGACTAGAGTCTCAGGTACTATATTTAAAAGGAGTAGTGATAGTGGACATTCTTGTCTCTTTCCTGTTTTCAGGGGGAACTCTCACAGTTTTTTTCCCATTTAATATGATGTTGGCTGGGAGCCTATTGTATATTGTCTTTATGATGTTGAGGTATATTCCTTCTATTTCCATTCCCTGCAGTGCTTTTAGCATGAATGAATTGGATTTTGTCGAATGATTTTTCAGCATCTACTGAAATGATCATGTGATTTTTGTCTTTAGTTCTGTTTATGTAGTGAACTAATAGATTGTTTTTTGTATGTTGAACCAGCCTTGCATCCCTGGGATGTACCCGAATTGGTCATGGTTTATAATTTTCTTGAATGCATATTGCTAGTATTTTGTTTAGCAGTTTTGTGTCTAAGTTCATCAATGATATAGGCCTATAGTTTTTGTTTGTTTTTTTGTTTTTGTTTTTATCTTCTTTAGCTGTCTTCATTTAGTTTTGGTATTAATGTGATGTTGGTTTCATAGAATGTATTTGGAAGAGTCCTGTTGGACCCTCAGAAGAATGAGAAGGAACTTACCATATGATCCAGCAGTACCACTTCTGGGTATCTACTCATAAGAAACTACTAGACTAATACATGTATATCTATGTTTATGGCTGCACAATTCACAATTGCCAAACTCTGAAACCATCCAAGATGTCCATCAATAGATGAATGGGATATGTACACAATGGAATTTTACTCAGCCATAAAGAACAACAAAATTATGTCATTTGCAGGAAAATGTGTGAAACTGGAAAACATTATGCTAAGTGAGATTAGTCAGTCACAAAAAGTAAAAAGTCAGATGTTCTTCCTAATATGTGGAAGCTAAGGAGAAAATGGGACATAGGAGGAAGTCTAGACAAAGAAGGAGAAATCTTAGAAGAGTAAAGAATGAGACCTAACTGAAGGAGATGGTAGGGAGGAAGAGGGAAACACCCTAAAGCACATGATGTACATTCACAAACATATCAAAATCAATCACTAAGCAGAACATGAGAAGGAGGGAGGCAGGAGGGAATGGAGTGGGAATTGGGGAAGGGCTAAATAAGTGATGGTTGCATGTATGCCTCTACCAGCTTGTACCTCATTTATATGTATTATTATAATGCACCAATAATATATATATACATATATATATTTATTATACGATATTTAAAAATATTTTGGAGGTGATTTACAAAATGGCTGAGACAGGAAATTAGGCAGTTGGGACCACATGCAAAGCCACACTACGTACGTCACCAGTGTGGTGAGGATCCCACTGCTGTGGTCTCTGGACACCGGGTACTTGGATGTGCTGCTGGCATCCTGCGTGACTGCCCTCAAAAGCTGGAGCTGTTTCCCGCTCCCGCAACCCCAGAACAAATTCTCTCCTGCCTCTGCCTTTTCTGTATAACAAGCCCCAAATTGTCAGAACTCACCTCCTCTGCCTAAAATGTTGAGGGTGTATGTTTTTTGGCTTATTTTATAGTGGGCTCTGCTTCCCAACACAACACAGCAGAGAGTCTATCACATGAGGAAGGTGATTCAGAGACTGAAAAACTAAAGGAAATGACAGATTTCCACCAGATGGCCTAGGGAAAAGCATAACTTTGCAAAAGCACTTTACTTGTGGTACTCTCATGATTTCAATGTTAATTTCTTATATCTCCTCAGCTTTTATATTCCAAAGCTTGGGAAAATCATTTTGGTAATTAGTATGATCATTATGTTATCGAGAATTCATAGATAATTTTGGTTTGATTAAATTTAATATGCCTTGACAAGGGTCTCGCACCAAAATACTAAAAATGATCTAGATTTAAGGTGTAGATATTGGGTTCCTTGAACTTAATATTAAAGACATTATGTCCTCTTTGTGTTTACCAAAGGTAACTATTCATTATTCATTTAAATTGGATTGTTCCAGTGAACAAGATGAAAATTCTCTTACTTTAGTTTCAGAGAGCAAACTAAAAAACCAAATGGGACTCCTATTGAATACTACAACGGGATAGGTTCCAATAAAACCCTTATCACTGGATAATGTTCACTGGTAACTCAATTTAAAAATTACCTAATAAAGTTCAGCTGTGAGGAAAGGAATTCAAATGTGTCACTTGAGCATGACCAAAAGGACTAGTGCCAAAAACTGATTCATTACTTTCTAGTGTCCAAGTAATTTTAATTGCCTATCACTCTGTATCTGTTACCTTTTGTGAAAGTCCCAAAGAGGAGATAAGTAACTAACACCTGGTAGATTTGTAGAAATAGAGCTACAAGACATATTGGATTCAAAGCCAAGAGCTAGAGAAATGGCCTCTTACTTTTCTTAGTCTATGGTCTCATTTGAAATGTTCACTTTTTTTTCCCTTTGTTTCAAAGGATGGTTTGTTTTGTAACTAAGAAATGTGTAGATAGAGTGGGCAGATCAATTATTAAGAGAAAAAAATTCTCTTTCTTTCAAATTTTCAGGGATAGATTTTTTTCCTCTCTATACATGTATACATGTGTACAGACTCTAGTGGAAGTTATTAATGCGGTTCAATCAGCTCATTGGGGAATGATATGGAGGTTAAGAGTAAAAGATTTCTAAGATAGTGGGTAAAATTGTGTGTGTGTGTGTGTGTGTGTGTGTGTGTATGTGTGTATGTATGTGTATACATGAGTATGTGCATCCTTACATATGTATGAATATGTATATTTCCCTTGAACACTTGGGTCATGTATTGAGGAGAAAGAAGTTGTGACAGGACAAATGGACCTCTGGGGATCTAGATTAAAAACCCAGCTTATTTCTAAATCTAATTTTACACACCCAAGTTAGACACTCAGCAATGAATGGAAGACAGGAAGTCCTTTCTACTCTGACATTCTATTTAATGTTGACCAATTTACAATTTAACAAGCTTCTAGATGAGTAGAATTTCCTAGCCACCCTTTAAATGCTCACAGCTAGCCCTTAAATGGCAGATTTTAGTTTTAAAAAAGAATTTCCTAATAAACTCCTCCCTCAACAGTGGAGTTGTGAGTCCCTGACCCAGAGACATTCTAGCAGACGCTGGATGCCAACGGGTCCTACTTTCCACAGAAGGGGCTCATTTAATGAATTAATGATGCACATCTGTCAGTGGTCTGCAAAATGCTTTTTAACCCTAAGGCTCTGTTATTCTAAAATCCAGCTGTTAGAAAAAGAACTGAAGTCATGCCACATAGTTGCCAGATGAAACAGGTAATAAAGACAAATGTCTCATAGGGTGGTGCCTGCAGAAGTGACTCTCAAAATCAGTACTTCAGTTACGGAGTGATGAGTGGCAAAAACACTTACCAGGGTGTTACTAACCTCTCCCAGGCAGGTCTGCCTGTCCGATTTTTATGTGTCTATTTGGCAGGCACCCTAATATAACTATTGCTGGACCTCCTTTATAGCTCTTCTATTGAACTTGAACAACAATAACAAAAACCCAAAATGTATTTTATCAGTATAAATTTAGCTCTCTTGCTAAAGCAAATTTTCAAAGGAACAATATATTCTCAATTATTCTTATAAATACTGGCACTATTTAATGAGCCCTGTGCAACACTAAAAGTTTTATAGAATGGTTTGAGAGTAGAAATGTTATAAAATGGAATTTATTTTAACATACAAATCCTCAGAATTGGTATATTGAATTATTTGAGGATGATCACTATAAATAAAAGCATATAATTCCTGCTAATTCACTTCTTTCTGGCTCCACTGGGTTTGGTTGTCTATGTGTGTGATTTATCTTTTTATTTTTCTTTATTTTTCCCATTGGGATTAGTAGGAGAGAAGGAATAAAGAGCATTCTGGGTTTGGTGTAAATTTTAACACACTGGGCAGCTGGTATTAAAGTCTCTCCTTCTCCTTCCCCCATCATTCATTTCTCTCCAACTAGTAAACAGAAATAAGAGATCAACTAAAAGGCATGCCATCCATTCACCCATAATACCAGCTTGGGTATTGCTCCTAGGAGTAGGAGGTGCTCATACTTGCTTTGATGCAGCATTAAAAATCTTTCCAAATTTGGTCTTTGAATTTTATTTTTTTAATTTCTTACTGATGCTTTAAATATTTTTTTCTATTCATTAGGCAACATTTTCAAGCTGCATTTCCCTGTAATTTGTACCTCATTTAACATTATCACTTTGAAATTACTTTAGGATGTGGTTAGTTCCAAAGATTTCCCACAAAATAAGGTTACATTGTCCTGCTCAATTAAGGACACAGTCATCTTAAAGGGGTAGGGATTATAGGCACATGAATTATAGAATCACACATATGTAAAAATAAACCCATTCAGAACATGTCAGAATTCTGATGTTAATAGATAAATATTGTGAAATTTTGTGAAAATATTTTTCTCACAAGAAATTTACAGAAAGAAAATGCTCTCACCTCCTAGCTGCTTCTGAAAGACTGCTACTTGCCCCACATTTGTAGTCTGCTATGAAAAATACTAGTCTTCTTTAGATACTGGATATTTCATAAACTTCTTTCATGCTATTCATTAAAATTTCCTAACTCTTTGCCATGTTGAAATTGCTAAGTGGAAATTAAGGGAGGAGTCTTGGAGAATTAAGAGAGCCTAAATTATGTCAAGTTAATATAATTGGAGGTTAGATATTGGCCCTAGGGTCAGGGAAGCCTTTAAGTGGAAATAATTGAGAAATTTGGAATATGTTTAATGGAAGAAATTAGACACAGTGCCACTGGATCCTTTTAGCCTGAGATTTTAGCATTTATGATAATTGGTGGAGAACTAGATTGGGGAAGGGTGGAGTGGAGAAGATACACTTTAGAATCATAAAAATCCCCAGCAGGAAACAGCTTTCAAGGCTCTGTTGAGAACCAGCCCAGTTTAATTGGGACATCACCTTGTGCCTTCCTTGAGACACTCTCAGAGAGGCATCTGACAAATTGTGGACCTATTCTCAGATTGTTCCCAATTCTTCTGGACATGCTTCTCTGTTGATTGTGTCTGGGGCTTATCCTTGACTGCCATGTAAGTATGGGAACACAGTCAACTTTTATTTTTTGTTCCAACCATACCACATTGTTCATCACAACTTTTTAATCCATCTTTGCCTCAGGTCCACATACATTTATCATGAAAATTAAATAAAGAATATGTAACCCACTGATCCCAGTGCCAGGGCCAGAGCAAGGGATTAGGGAATGACAGCATTCATCACCATTCTCATTAGCATCAAAAGCAGCCTCCTTATTCCTTCTTTCTCTATAACATTCTCCATATTCTTTTACTGAAAATATTAGTGTTAATTTCATCCATTAGATACACAAATATTGGCATCCAACTAGAATTACATACCACTGAACTATATAGGACAACTAGATCTTTATGCATAGGGGGTGGGGAAGAAAAGTAAAGATAGGAAACAACATATATTGGAGAAAAAATATTTAAATACTTTTCACAAAATTCAGTGAAAAATAAAATGGAGATATATTTTACAAAAGCAGTGTCATTTATGATGGTAAAGATCTCCTTTGCAGAAATAGCCTTATTTTCACTTATCTCCTTTCCTGTTCTCTTAATAGTCATAATGAATTATTGACATCAGTATCGGGCGCCCCAGGCTGAACCCTCAGCCGTGAGGCCCCAATAAAAGACGCCGGCTAAATGCTACTGGTTCGAACCTCTTTTATTATATCTCTCTCTTTCTGGGATCAAGGCGTTGCACAAACGATAACAAACACAGTGCAGAGGTCGTCTTTCCAAATAGTGCTTTTCCTACAAACTTTCAATAACCCCTCTCTC
>PVLC010010449.1:0-50381 GCA_004027655.1 Graphiurus murinus | reverse complement strand
AGGGAAGGGAAGGGAAGGGAAGGGAAGGGAAAGAGGGGGGAGGGAAGGGAGGGAAGGAGGGCGGGCGGGCTGATTTAACGGATTACAGAGGAAGGGGATAAAAAAAAAAAAAGAGTCTTAAGACTTAAAAGCTTATGCTCAGTTCCTCCATAAAGACTTCTAGCACTAAGATGTTTTTCTTTCCCATACCTGCTCCTGGACATATCAATTGAAACATGTGTTATTCAAACAGAGCTTGTCACTTTGGTGAAAGCGTACATTAATGCAGCTCTATTGCTCTGCAGGGATATCTCATCCCTTCTGTATCTACTTTCTTCAGTACCTCAGCATAGCCAACATGGAGCCTTGTATTCCCAGTGAGGAGGAAGGCTTCTGTATCCAGGGAAACCAGTCTAGGTTGCCCAGACTTAAAGATAAGAGAGAAGAAACTGGGCGTGGTGGCACACACCTGTAATCTCAGTACTCAGGAAGCTGAGGCAGGAGGGTCACAGGTTCAAGATCAGCCTCAGTAACTTAGTGAGGCCCCTGTTTCAAAGCAAAATGTAAAAAGAGTTAGGGGTATGTCTCAGAAGTAGACTGCCCCTGGGTTCAATCTCCAGTACAATAAACAAGGCAAGAGAGGAGTGCTGCTACCTTGAACATGAGTTCAATTTTGTACCTGAGAACCTTTCCCCCTATTTGACCTGTCCATTTTTTCCATCTCCTCCCTGAAGGTTTAATGTCTTCTAATAAGGAAGCTACCCTTGCAGTTGCTTTTATCTCCCCATTTCAGATGCTGTCACAGAGCTGAAGCAGCCCTAAGTGAATCTCTCCTCAGGTACCTACTAGGACATATAAACTGAACTTGGCAATATTGCCCTCTGAAGTCACCGAGCTAGACATACTGGCAAGCATCATTTAGCTGAAGCAGAAACTATGCCATCCAGCTGGCTAACCCTCATCACAGGAGGGGAAGCAACTCAAGCTTCTACAGACTTCCTGGAAGATTCCATCTCTTTCACTGCTAAGGAGGACCTGGCAGTCAGAGGCAGAGCTTTTCCAGACTGGATGAAATACTCAGGATCCTACTCTAATCCTCAACTCACATTAAAAACTGCTTCAACATTATACTTTAGAGCATATGTTTTATTGCACAGCACCCCTTTCTTCTGGAGAAAGTTGCTGGAATGGTTGTTATCTTTTTTGCTTCTGCTAAAGGGTCAAAAGAGACCCAAGGAGTCTGTTGGGAGAGACTTCTCTAGTCTCTTGAGTTCTACAAGTCGTGTGAGCAGAGGCACTGACAGATTTTGTTCCAAGGCAAACAGCCTTGGAAATAGAGATAGGGTTTCCCTCAGGGACAGAGGTCTGACTTGTTTGCTACCCAGAATAATAAGATAATGTGTCCTCCCAGGTAAAGGCTGGGAGGGTTTGCTTGCAGCTCTTCAAGGGCACTCAGGGTTCTTGGTTGGGCCAGAACCCCACTGCTTGAGATGTAACCCCACTGCTTTGCATTATTCACTCAGCCAGCCACCCGGCAGGAACAAAGAGCTCCAGCTGCCTACTGTACTCTGAGTAAAAAGGTGTTTGTCTGTGACCCAGAAGTGCCTTGTGGCAGATTAATGTGTTAGTTTGCAAGTAGGGTAAAACATCAGACCCTCCACAGTTCTTCACAAAGAAATTCGAGAAGGAATCCAGAAATTGGACACTAAGTTTGGCGGGTCTCTCGTACCTCTCCCAAAGCCTAACACAACAGTGTGGAACACAATTTCTGTGATTCCTTCCATGTCCAGATCATTTACTTCTTTACATCCCTTTTTCTTTCTGAAGCTCCTCCCATTGCAGTTTGGTCTTGTGAATTACAAAATGTAAACCCTTGAAGAACTGACTGATTAGTCACTGCATCATCAAAACGAACAAGCACAACAGCCAATTTACGCTAACACAAAAATCTTGGTCTGCTTTTTGCGTACGTAATTATGGTCCTATTTAAAGTCCTAAGACAAACTAGTCACATGTTTACAAACCTATGCTTTTGCTCCTGCTCTCCCCTTTAACCAAAACACTTTCTGAATTTAGACATTCTACCCATCCTTAAATGTTCATCTAAAATTCCTTTTCATCTCTTCTTTGAAAACTTTCTTAGTATTGTCCTATCCCCCTTACAAAAGTGGAAATATTCTCTCTGTGTAGATCCAGAATGTGTTGTCCTAATCAGTAGCACAGCACTGTCCCTACTGTATCATAGTTGGCTATTGTACCAATCTCCCCAGGTGGCCTGCATTATTGCTGAGGACACTGAAGATGGCAAATTTGCCTTTGTAACACCAGAACCTGGCTGTAGTGGGTGTGCAATCCAAATGGACTGTTCCAATCTAATTACATATACTACTGATACTACCGACCAGAAAAGGGGGCAGTTGAACCACAATTGAGCTATTCAAAAGCTATTATTCTGCCATGAAGAAGAAATAGGAAATTCCTGATTTTCTAACTTCATATTTCTTCAAACATACTGATGATGAAAAATAAAATGAAACACACTGAAGAGTTCTAAATCACTCACAAATTTAAAAAAAGTAACACTCTCAAAGATGTTTCTCACACTTCCTTCCTATGATCATTGCATTTCTTTTTATTATAAATTCATTCTACCTGCTAGTCATAATTACTCTCAGCTTCTAGAATCTAAAAATAAAACTTCTACCATGATACATCATCTACTGTGAATAACCAAGTCCCATGAGTTTATTATTAAAACATTTTTAACCAGTACTGATCAATTT
This sequence comes from Graphiurus murinus, assembly GCA_004027655.1. Classification (NCBI taxonomy): domain Eukaryota; kingdom Metazoa; phylum Chordata; class Mammalia; order Rodentia; family Gliridae; genus Graphiurus; species Graphiurus murinus. Next base: position 47,619 of record PVLC010010449.1, on the reverse strand, counting down.
AAAAGTCATAGCACATCCCAAATCCAAGCTTACTCTGCTAAACTAAGAACTGCTCACCTGTTTTTCCACCTGGGAGATCTAGATCGTGACCGTGCCATCCTTTGACACCTGAGCCACTATCCACTTTTCATGCTGCAAAGAAACACAATATTAGCAAGTTTATAGAAAGAGCCTGCAATCTGCTCTAAAACACAGTATGTGCCAGGTATAGTGGTGCATGCCTGTAATCCTAGTACTTGGGAGACTGAAAGAGGAGGATCATAGGTTCGTGGCCAGTCTCAGTAATTTTGTGAGGCCCTGTCTCAAAAGAAAAAATAAATAGGGCTGGGGGGCATAACTCAGAGGCATAATGCCCCGAGGTTTAATCCCCAGTACCATAGGGAAAAAACATGGTGTATACCACCAAGGAAAAGCTACTTAACCCCTCTGTGCCTCTGTTTCTCCACCTGTAAAAAAGGGATGAAAACAGCATCCACCTTACTGGAATGTTGTCAGGATCAAATGAATTAAATTAGGGATCAGGAAACTTTTTCTGTAAAAGCCCACTCTGTTATTATTTTTGGCTTTGTAGGCCATATAAAGTCTGTATCAAATCTGTTCCTTCTTTTCTTTTTGTAGTGGGGACTGAACCCAAGGCATTCTACCCCTGAGCTACACCCCTAGCCTTTTTATTTTGAAACAGGGTCTCACTAAATTACCACATGCTGGCTTTGAACATTAACATATCTTTACTATGGATTACATGTTAAAATTATTTGGGGTATATTGGGTTAAATACACTATTTTGTTAAATTTAGTTTAAAAATATAAATGTAAAATTTATTTTTAGTTCAAAGGACAAAGAAAAATAAGCCTGGCAGGGCAAGGGTACTGTAGTTTGATGACCCTATAGTTACATCATGAAAGAGCTTATTAGTGTCTGGCCCACAGTAACTTCTAAATTTGTACTCCAAGCAGAATAAAAAAATTACCCAGAATTCCTCTATCTGAACACAACCACTACCACCTTCCTGTCTTTTGAGATTTATACAAATACTTCATATAGTCACCGTTAAATTAGCTATAATTCCTAACTATAATACTCAATTGCTGTCTATCTTTCCAACAGATAAATCTATCCAAAATTTAATTAAGCATTATTAGCATAGACATTTAGTTTGCTTCCCAGTTTTTGCTAAAACAATGTAAAACATTTTTTTAGTGCTGGGATATGAACACATGTTGAGCTTGGGGACCACCACTTAGCTATACCCACAACCCAAATAAGTAAACTTTAAAAGTCACTTTTTGTATGTGTATGTGTGTATGTGTGTGTGTGTGTGTGTGTGTGTGTGTGTGTGTGTGTGTGTGCTGGGAATTGAACCTAGGAACATTCTACATCTGAGCTACACCCCCAGAACTATTTTATTTTTTATTTGGAAACAGGGTCCTGCTAAGTTGCTGAGAGCCTTCGCTAATTTACTGAGGCTGGCCTCAAACCTGTGATCCTCCTGCCTCCACCTACCAAGCACTAGGTTTGCAGGTGTGTGCCACCATACCCAGCTCAAAGCTTTATTTTTCAAGTGATTTTTAGTCTTTAAAAGAAACTGAGAGTTGGGCACAGTGGTGCATACCTGTAATCCCAGTACTTGGGAGGCTGAGACAAGAAGATTACAGGTTCAAGATCAGCTTCAGCAATTTAGCGAGACACTCTGTAACTTAGTGAGACCCTGTTTAAAAAAAAATAAAAAGGGCTGGGGGAAAATATAAATAAAAAGGGTTGGGGGTGTATCTCAGAAGCAGAATGCCTCTGGACTCAATTTAGAAGGAAGAAAGGAAGGAGGGAGGGAGGGAATAGTTTTCCTTGCTTGCTCTCTCTTGCTTCCAGTCCCCATGATGTGAGAGCAGAGCCTTGCTCTCTCCCCTCTGCTTCCCGCCCCCATGCCCTGAGCTCCAGACCCTGGCTTCACGTGGACTGAACCCGGAATCTCCAAAAAACTCTGAGCAAATAAATTTTCCTTCTTCTAAGGAAAGGTCAGTTTCTCTGAATTATATCAGTGAGAATGTGAACTAAGCTACACTCCCAGCCTTTTTTTAAATTTTTGAAACAGGGTCTCAGTAAGTTACTGAGGCTTGCCTCGAACCTGTGATCCTCCTCTCTTAGCCTCCAAAGTACTGGGGTTACAGTTGTGTGCCACCCTGCCCAGCTCTCCCTGAGTTTCTTTCACCTTGGGAATTTGGGGTTTGTTCTGCAAGTATCTCAGCACATTGTATTTAGTTATATAATTGTACTTACTATAATAGGTTAAAGACTCCAACCAGCATTTCACAAAATACAAAACTCAAATAACCTATGACTGTATGAGTTATTCAATCTCATTAGGAATTTGGAAAATAAGATCATAACTATTTCATGCCCATCAAACTGACCAAAAAAAAATTTTTTTTAAGTTGTATATTCTGGAGTGTTGACAAGGATATGGAACCACAGGAACTCTCATATACTGCTAGGAGAATATACATAAGTATAACCAGTTTGGAAGTGCCTTGATAATAACCAAAGAAGTTGAACGTGTCTATACCATATGCACAATTCTACACAGGAATATACTTTGGAGCAGTGGTTCTCAAACTTTACTGTACATTGAAATGACCGGGAAGGCTGGTGTCCATGCCTATATTTTTCCATTTCTTATCACTATTTTTATATATTCTATATTGTTTGCTAGAATTTTCATTTATTTTATCATCTTTTTTCTTTCTTTTTTTTTTTTTTGTGGTACTGGGGATTGAACTCAGAGGCATTCTACCTCCAAGCTACACCCCCAGCCCTATTTTTTATTCTTTATTTTGAAACCGAGTCTCACTAAGTTGCGGAGTGCCTCACTAGGTAGGTGAGGCCGGCCTTGAACCTGGATCCTCCGGTCTCAGCCTCCCGAATGTTTTCTTTCTTTTTTTAAATTTCTTATTTTACTTGATTGTTTTCTACTTTACCCTATTCTTACATCCCTCACTCTATTCCTTTCCTCTCCATTCACCCTTCAACCTTGTTTATGTCACAGTTTTCCCTTACATATACTAGTTGACTCCTCTAAATGCCTGTGGAGGCAAGCAGACAGAGTCCTGGAGCAGCTGCAACCCAGTACTGGTGATCTAGTGACAGAACAACATTGGGAGGAGGATGGGGACACAGGACACAGACTATAGAAACAGTATTGTAGGGTGTGACTATTCACTTAACAGACAGCTGTGACTATCTATTCACTTCTAAGACATACTTTGAGGTAAACATTTACCTCCAGAACAGGATACATTATAAAGAGAGAAAGATTCGACATAGGAACTCCACAGAGTGAAAGAGAGCAGGAGCCAGCAAGCACAACAAAGATACAAATTTAAGAAACCTGAAAACACAAGAAAGAAGAATAGTGAGAAAACAATGACCTCCCACAACCCCACAACAGAACTCACCAACTCAGAGTTGCAAAGAATGCCAGAAGTAGAATTCAGAATATTAATAATTGAGATGATTTGAGATTATAGAAATGAGATCAGAGAAAGTCTTAAACAATATGAAAGATCATATTAACAAAGAAACCAATATCCTGAAGAGGAATCAAAAAGAAACTCTGAAGGAAGTGAAGGATATAATAAATGAAATAAAAACTTCAATATAAACCACCAATGATAGACTAGAACACATGGAAAACACAGTCTAACTCCTAGAAGACAGCTACTTCAAAAATAAACACATAAGCCAGGAATGGTGGTGCACACTTGTAATCCCAGCATTTGAGAGGCTGAAACCGGAGGATTTGGGTTTGCGGCCAGCCTCAGCTCCATAGTGAGGCATTCCGCAACTTAGTGAGACCCTGTTTCAAAATAAAGAATAAAATATAGGGCTGGGGGTGTAGCTCAGAGATAGAATGCCCCTGAGTTCAATCCCTAGTACTGCAAAAAAAAAAAAAAAAAAAAAGTAAAAGGTTGGATGTTTTCCCTCATATGTGGAAGCTAGAAAGAAATTAGGACACAGGAGGGACTCCAGACAAAAGAAGAGAAACTTTAGTGGAATGAGGAAGGGGATCTAACAGAGGGAGGCAGGAAGGGGAAGGGGGACTTGGAGAGGGTAACACCTCAATGAACGTGATGATACAAATTTATCAATGCCATACAGGAGGAGGGGGAGGAAGAAAGAGGGGGTGGGAGCTGGGGGATGGCTCACCTAGCTGTGTTCAAATATGCCTTTATCAATCTAAATTTTTATCAAAATTTATGATTACAATGCACCAATAAAAAAAGTTAATTCAGAGCCAGGCGTGGTGGCGCACGCTTGTAATCCCAGCATTTGGGAGGCTGAGACCAGAGGATCTGGGTTCGAGGCCAGCCTCAGCTACCTAGTGAGGCACTCTGCAACTTAGTGAGACCCGGTTTCAAAATAAAGAATAAAAAAATTGGGCTGGGGGTGTAGCTCGGAGGTAGAATGCCCCTGAGTTCAATCCCCAGTACCACAAAAAAAAAAAAAAAAAAATGTTAATTCAGCAATTGCTTAGCATGCCTCAGCTAGTAACAAAAAATAGTAGTTTGGGAGATTAATAGATAAGAGAGTTAATTTAAATGCAAATCCTGAACTAAGAATGGATTTTACATTTTTTAAAGGACTGTTAAAGAAGCAGCAGTAGCAGCAGCAACAGAAATTCTATGTGACTCGCATGACATAAAATATTTACTATCTGGCCATTTATAGAAAAAGTTTGTTGATCTCTGATCTAAACTTAATCAAGGAACCAGAGCTTTAAGAGAGATTGAGAGCTTGGCATGGTAGCACATACCTGTAATCCCAGTACTTTGGAGGCTGAGACAGGAGGATCGAAGGTTGGAAGCCAGCCTCAGCAACTTGGCAAGCCCTCAGCAACTTAGTGCAACCCTGTTTCAAACTAAAAAAATAAAAGAGGGCTGGGGGTGTTGCTCAGAGCTAGAAAGCCTCTGGGTTCATTCCCCAGTATCAAAAAAAAAGGAGATTGAGAGAAAAGACTGAAACCAGTAGGATTTGTGACTAGGGAGAAGATGCTAGTAATGAAATATAAATTCTACTACAGTGCTATTTCAGAGTGAACTGTAAAGGGCCAGAAGAAGTAAATTAACCTGTGTGTCCCTGACTCAGAAAGGAGACACCTGGACAGCATAGTCATCCACTCCTAGAAGACTACTAAAGAGGATACTGGTGTTAGAAGAAGTCAACTTTACCAGGACAGCATCGAACCCACCCCCTCACTTGGCTGAAGGACCCCAGTTCCACCAATTTCTTCCTCCTAAAACATCCCTTTCCTTCCCCATTATATCCTGCCCATCATCAAACAACCTTGCATAGTTTTCCCACCTCTATGGAACTATGTCACCCTGTGGCTACCACCCTATCTCTCCTGTGACAAATTTTTCAAAAGGACTGCCCATATACCAGTCATTACCTCCAATTTTTCTTGTCTCATTCTTGCTTGCCTCTTCACCAACTTGGCTTTCAGCCCTACCACTGCACCAAACTGTTCTAGCCAAGATCACTGAAGAAATTCATGTTGCCAAATCCAATGGACAATTCATCTTCTCTTCCTTTACCTACCACACATTTGACATACTTTCCTCCTGGAAATATTTCCTTCACTTGGATTCCAGAATACTAATCTTTCCTGGGGTTCCTATTACCTCCATAAGAATCCCTTCTGTCTCCTTTGCCAATTTCTCCCCACCTCTTCCACCCTACCACCACCACCCTGACCCTTCACAGTGAAACTAATCTTCTAAATAGTGAATTCAGACTTTGGACATCTCATAGTCTACACTCTCTCCAGTCTATACTCTCATTCAATCTCATGGCTCTAAATATTCTCTATCAACTAGCAACCTCCAAATATTTATCTCTAGCCCTGACCTATCCTTTGCAACTCAGTCTGACATGTCCAGCAGCCCACTTGATACTATAAATATGTCCAATAGAGAACTTCTGGCCCCTCTCCAAAATCTGCTCCTCCCATAGTAGGCTCCATCTCTGTGAACAGCAACTCCATCCTTTCAAACATCCAGTAAACATCTGAAAGGATACCCTATCTCTATTTCCAAGACTATCTGTCTTGGAATAAACACTGTCAGTACCTCTTGTAGAACTCAACAGGCTAGAAAACTCTCAAAAAGAAGATATGATAGCAAACATTTATGCCACAAATGTTGGTGCACATACCTACATAAGACAGACACTACTTGACTTTAAGACTCGAATAAACTCCAAGTCTCAATACTCTAGTCTCAATACTAGGAGACTTCAATACACAATTATCAATATTAGACAGATCAACCAGAGAGAAATCAATAGATTCTTCAGACCCAAGTAATATTATAAACCAAATGAGCTGGGCGTGGTGGTGCACACCTGTAATCCCAGTACTTGGGAGGCTGAGACAGGAGGATCACAGGTTCAAAGCCAGTGTCAGCAACTTAATGAGACCCTAAATAAAAAATAAAATAGGGCTGGGGGTGTAGCTTGGAGGTAGAATGCCCCTGGGCTTAATTCCCAGTACCACAAATAAACAAACAAACCAAATGGACCTAACAGACATTTACAGACTATTTCACCTAACAACAGCTGAATTCCCATTCTTCTCAGCTGCTCATGGAACCTTCTTCAAAATAGACCATGTTCTAGGTCACAAAGCAAGTATCAGTGAATTTTTTAAAAATGGATATAATACCTTGCATCTTCTGAGATCATAATGGGATAAAATCAGGTATCAACAGCAAGAAAATACAGAGGAACTATATCAATACATGGAGATGATTGAGGACTGAATCATAGGACGAATAGGGAAGAAATTTTAAAACATCTAGAATCAAATGAAAATGGAGACACAACTTACCAAAATGTCTGGGACACTTTAAAGGCAGTGTATGCTCACATTTAAAAAAAAATCAAAACAAAAACAAACAACCACACTGAGTGTGGTGGCGCATGCCTGCAATCCTAGTACTTGGGAGGCTGAGATAGGAGGATCACAAGTTCAAAGTCAGTCTCAGCAACTTAGAGAGTCTCTCAGCAACCTAGCAAGGCTGTTTGAAAACAAAAAAATTTTAAAAGGGCGGGGGGTGTAGCTCAGAGGTAGAATACCTCTGGGTTCAATTTCTAGTACTAGAAAAACAAACAAACAACAACAACAACAAAAAAAAGCCCCAAAGATTCCAAATAACCTAATAATACATTTCAAGGCCCTAGACAAACAGAAATAAATTAACCCGTTAGTCAGTAGAAGGCAGGGAATAATTAAAATTAGAGCAAAAATTAATGAAAGAGAATAAAAATACAAAAGATCAAACAAAAAGTTGTTTTGTTTTGTTTTTTTTTAAGCTGGGCGTGGTGGCACATGCTTGTAATCCCAGTACTTGGGAGGCTGAAACAGGAGGATCCAGATTTGCGGCCAGCCTCGGCTACTTAGTGAGGCCCTCCGCAACTTAGTGAGACCCTGTTTCAAAGTAAAGAATAAAAAATAGGGCTGGGGATGTAGCTTGGAAGTAGAATGCCCCTGGGTTCAATCCCTAGTACCACAAAAAAAAAAAAAGTTGTTTTTTTGAGAAAATAAACAAGATCAACAAACCTTTAGCCAAAATAATCAAAAGAGAAAAATGATCCAAATTAATAAAATAAAAGATGAAAAAGAAAAGATCACTAGAGATACTGCAGAAATTCAGAGGATCACTATCACTAGAAAGTCTTTTGAAAACTTATACTCCAACAAAGCCACACTCCCAGCACAGAATTACACCTAGTCAAGGCACACAGAACAAGAAGGCAACCAGCGGATCAGAGCAAAGGGGAAGCTGATCAGAGCAAAGAGATTATTTTCATGGTCACAGACACTATGCATTATCACTGGTTCTCCACTAAGGAGCAGATGGAAGTAGATACAGGACACTGCTCTTACCAATCATGTCCTGACTTTGATTACATGGCACACAATATATTTCTCTCACAGAGATAAACAAATAAGCAGAGAAATAAAGACACTTGGAGAGGCATAAGTACAAAGGTAAAGCATTAGAACAAAAATACAAACCTTCCCAAATACCCATACCCCATCCAAAATTGTTTTAATAAAGGAGTAAATTATACACTTCTCATAAAGAAATAGCTGTTAGCCAGGTATGGTGGCACACGCTTGTAATCCTAGTACTTGGGAGGCTGAGACAGGAGGATCACAGGTTCACGGCCAGCCTCAGCTACCTAGTGAGGCCCTCTGCAACTTAATGAGACCCTGTTTCAAAATAAAGAATAAAAAAACAGGGCTGGGGGTATAGCTTGGAGGTAGAATGTCCCTGAGTTCAATCCCCAGTACCGCAAAAAAAAAAAAAAAAAAATAGACATTATAACAAAATATACATAATCATAAAATAGTATAGTAGGCCAGGCATGGTAGCACATGCCTATAACCTGAGTACTTGGGAGGCTGAGACAGGAGGATCGCCGGTTCGAAGCCAGCCTCAGCAAGTTAGTGAGACTCTGTTTCAAAACAAAAAATAAAAAGGGTTGAGGTGTAGCTCTGACACAGACCACCCCTGGCTTCAATCCCTAGTAGTGTGTGGGCGCGTGCACGCGCACGCACACACACACACACACACACTATAATAGTTGAGAATATATATAGTCAAATTGTGTGTGTGTATGTGTCTTAAAAATAAATGTGAATGAGATTAACTCACTTACTAAAATAAAGGTTTCAATTTGGTTCAAAAAGTAAAACTCAGTTTTACAAACCTGGCATGGTGGTGCACACCTGTAATCCCAGTACATGGGAGACTGAGACAGAAGGATCACAAGTTTGAGGGAGCCTCAGCAATTTAGGGAGACGCTCTGCAACTTAGTGAGACCCTGTTTCAAAATAAAAAATAAATAAAATAAAATAGGACTGGGGTTATATCTCAGAAGTAGAATGCCCCTGGGCTCAACCCCTGGTACCACACACACACACACACACACACACACACACACACACACACACAGTTTTTACAGAAGACATATCTAAAACAAAACAATTCTGAAATGTTAAAAATAAAAAGGAAAGTGTACCAGGCAAATGGAAATGAAGAGAGAGGCTATCCTGGTATCAGGCAAAGCATAATTCAAGCCCCAAAGCATTAACTATGACACAGAAAGATACTTTTTCAATGCTAAAAATTATATTCTGCAATGAAAATATAACATAAATAGATACAAATATTCATATGAATGTAACACAGCAATCACTTTTATGAAACAGAAACTATAAGATACTTGAGGAGAAACTTGAGGAGAAACACTAATAAGTAGATACAATGGTATCCACTTGTAATCCCAGCTACTCAGGAGGCTAAAACAGGAGGATCCCAAGTTTGTAGCCAGTCTGGGCAACATAGTAAGACCCTATCAAGAAAAGGAAGGAAGGGAAGGAGGGAGGGAGGGCCAGGTGTGGCTGTGCATGCCTGTAATCCCAGCACTAGGTAGGCTGAGACAGAAGGATCTTAGGCTTGAGGACAGCCTCAGCAATTTAGTGAGGTAACTCAGCAATTTAGCAAGACCTTGTTTTCAAACAAAAAATAAAATAAAATAGGATTGGAGGTGTAGCTTGGAGGTAAAATGTAAAATGGGCTCAATCCTCAGTATAAAAGAAAAGAAAAAGAGGGAAGGGAGGAAGAGAGGGTTGGGAGGAGAGGGGAGGGAAAGGAAAGGAGAGAGAAATGAAAAAGGAAGTAAAAAACACGAATAAGAGACTTTATACATCACTTTTAGAACAAGATATTATTAGGTGAACCAAAAATAAGGAAAAGATCTAAACAACATAATCAATAGATTAAATCTCATGGCTATTTATCAAGCTCTACACTCTGATTCTAAAGAGTACACTTTCTTCTCAAGTGCCATGACACATTCACCAAAAATAATCACATATTAGGTCACAAAGAAAACATCAGTAATTTCCATAAAGTAGAAATACAGCAAACAATATTTTCTAACAAAAAAAATAAGAAACTAAAAGGCCTTTACACCTAAAAATTTATTTTTTTAATTTTGATTTTTTTCAATTGGTTACAATAGTTAAGTTTAACATTAAGGCTGTCTTTGTTTGTTTGTTTGTTTGTTTGTTTGTAGTGGGAATTGAATCCAGGGGCATTTTACCTCTGAGCTACACCCGTAGCCCTTTTTTATTTTTTCTTTTAAGCCAGCATCTCATTAAATTGCTGAGACTACCCTCAAACCTCCCAGGCAATCCCCCTGTCTCAGCCTTCCAAGCACATGCCTGGCTTAATATTAACTTTTAACACAGAGAAGGGTATTCTGAATGCCATCAACAGACATCAATATTAGCATAAAATGCTAATAGCTTGTACACATGAACACAGACTTTACAAATAACTATTTTAAAGAAAAAGTTGTTTTTACCACCATACTCTCTTGATTTATTATTATTATTATTATTATTATTATTATTATTATTATTATTTGAGGATTGAGCCCAAGGACATTCTACCTCCAAGCAACATTCCTAGCCCTTTTTTGTGGTACTGGGGATTGAACTCAGGGGTGTTCTACTTCTGTGTTACACCCTCAGTTCTATTTTTTATTCTTTATTTTGAAACAGGGTCTCACTAAGTTACAGGGGGGGCCTCACTAAGTTGCTGAAGCTGGCTACAAACCTGTGATCTTCCTGTGTCAGTCTCCCAAGTATTGGGATTACAAGCATGCACCACCATACCCATCTTAATATTAACTCCAAGTAATTTCTCCCACTATTGAATTAGTCAATTTCTACCACTATTTCACAATTACTCATTATGTTCTTCATTGGTGTAAAATGAATATTTTTTTTTATCAGTGATCACATGCTATGTTAATTTAACAAACATTATTAGGTGCCAATGGATGCTAGTGACCATGAATACGAAGTTGCAAGAAGCCTAGTTTCTTTCCCTGAGAAGCTAAGTCTCTGGTGGATAAAAATGATCACATATGTACCAGTATATCCTAGTTTACCAAGGGTCGAACAAATACTATCACATTTAATCCTCGCAAGCACCTAAGGAAGCTGGAATTACTTCTATTGCATAGGTAAAGAAACCTAGTCTCAGAAAGGTTAACAGATGTCCCAGTACTTGGGAGGCTAAGACAGGAGGATCTCGGGTTCAAGGACAGCCTCAGCAATGTAGTAAGGCTCTCAGCAACCTAGCAAGACCCTATTTTGAACAAAAAAGCTAAAAATAAAAAGGCTGGGAGTGTGGCTCGGAAGTAGAATGGCTGATTTTAATCCCCCAATACCACATACACACACAAAAGGAGGAGGAGAAGAAGGAGGAAGAGGAGGAGGAGAAAGAGGAGGAGGAGGAGAAGGAAGAGAGAGTAGTAGTAATAGTTGTTAACTATCTGCCTCACATGGAAGACTTAAAACTAGAATCCAAATTCATGGACTCCAATACTAACACTTTCTCCACCTTGAAACTATTTTCAGAAAAATGACCCTGTAGAGACTGCCTGGTCACTTGCTCAGATAGATGCTGAGTCAGCAGAATTGGACTTGCACACTCTCAAGAGTAGCTGACATCCTGCATCATATATAAAATTGTCATCTTGCCGGGCGTGGTGGCGCATGCTTGTAATCCCAGCATTCGGGAGGCTGAGACCGGAGGATCCGGGTTCGCGGCCAGCCTCAGCTACCTAGTGAGGCACTCCGCAACTTAGTGAGACTCGGTTTCAAAATAAAGAATAAAAAATAGGGCTGGGGATGTAGCTCGGAGGTAGAATGCCCCTGAGTTCAATCCCCAGTACCACAAAAAAAAAAAAAAAAAATTGTCATCTAAATTTGGAAAGCAGCAGGCATGGTAGTATACACCAGTAATCCCAGTACTTGGAAGGCTGTGAAAGAAGGATCATAGGTTTGAGGCCAGCCTCAGCAACTTAGCAAGGCCCTCCACAACTTAATGAGATCCTGTTTCAAAAAAATAAATAAATAAAATACGGCTGGGGGTATAGCTCAGTGATAGAATGCCCCTGGATTCTAACCCCAGTAACACAAAAATAAATAAATAAATAGGACTGGGGGTATAGCTCAGAGATAGAATGCCCTGGGTTCAATCCCTAGTACCATTAAATTAATTAGTTAATTAAATTAATTAATTAAGTTGAAAAGCAGCTAAATCTAGTTGCCTGGACAGTCTGTAACCTATAGGACACAGACTATGTTTTCTTTACCATGAGCCTGAGATCCTGTTTTATTTGGATTTATTCACCTAATTCCATGACTCTAATACTGTTTTTTTCTTTCTTTCTTTCTTTTTTGAGGTGCTAGGGATTAAAGGGAAGGCCTCATGCATACTAAGTACACACTTTATGACTGAGCTACATGACCAGCTCCCCTAATACTGTTGCAAATATAAATTTATGGCAACAGTATAAAGCTTCAAACTTAAGGAATGAAAGAGTAGAGGGACAGCTGGGTGTGGTGGCACACGTCTGTAATCCAGTGCTTGGGAGGCTGAGACAGGTTCCAGCACAGCCTCATCAACCTAAGGAGACCCTGTTTGAAAACAAAAAATAAAAGAGATGAGGGTGTAACTCAGAGGTAGAATGTCCCTGGGTTCAATCCCCAGTAACACACACACACACACTATAAATAAATAAAGTGGTAACTAGAGAGAACACAAATGAATTAAAATGTCCCCACACAAATCCTTTAAATTTTACCTTTTGTTAGGATGTGGGTAAGGGTGGCCACACATTGTAGGAATACAAAATAGCATATCCTAGCCAAAGGAAAATTGAGCAATTTGCACTTTTGTAAAACCCTTTATGTATATCTTTTGCCCAACAATTCCATCATCTAGGAATATACACTAAGGAAATCATGGGTATGTAAACTTTACATCTATCCAACAATGTGTTTAGTGAAAATGGGAAATAACCAACTAAATACAGCCATATAATGGCACTATGTAGTTGGATACAAAGTAATTACCAAAAAAAAAAAAAAATCACTTCAGCAAACTTCATTTATTGCTCTCCAACTCATGTATTCGTTCTGCATGGAGATGGATACACAAATTTTCATTGTGATTTTGTATATTTTACAATTTTTGAGCCAGATGTGGTGGTGCACACCAGTAATCCCAGTACTTGGGAGGCTGAGAGGAGGCTCACAGGTTAAAGGGTAACATGAGGCCCTCAGCAACCTGATGAGCCCCTGTTTCAAAATAAAAAGTAAAATAGGTCTGGGGGTGTAGCTCAGAGGAAGAATGCTCCTGGGTTCAATCTCCAGTACCACAAAAACTATTTGGGGCTTACTAAATGTCTTTCTCTATATGAGGTTTTCTATTTGTTTGTTGTTTTGTTTGTTTGTGGCACTGGGGATTGAACCCAGGAACATTCTACCTCCGAACTACACCCCCAGCCCTATATTTTATTCTTTATTTTGAAACAGGGTCTCACTAAATTACAGAGGGCCTCACTAAGTAGCTGAGACTGGCCACAAACCTGTGATCCTCCTGTCTCAGTCTCCCCCCAAGTACTGGGATTACAAGCATGACCACCATGCCGGGCTCCATATGATTATTTCTAATAAGACAGTTTAAAGGTTTCTTGCAGGAGGCTGTGAAACTGGGGGTTTTAGACGAAAAATTTAGTAGTTGTTTTTAAAATACTATTAATACCCAGCATTTGGGAGGCTGAGACTGGAGAATCCGGGTTCGCAGCCAGCGGCAGCTACCTAGTGAGGCACTCTGCAATTTAGTGAGACCCTGTTTCAAAATAAAGAATAAAAAATAGGGCTGGGGGTATAGCTCGGAGGTAGAATGCCCCTGGGTTCAATCCCCAGTACCGCAAAAAAAAAAAAAATACCATTAATAATAAAGCATTACTGGGACCGGGGGTGTTGCTCAATGGTGGAAGGCTAGATACTCAACCCGGCAAAAAAGTAAGTAAGCATCACCATACCATTTACCATTGGAAAATACTCCCAGCTCCTCTGGAGGCCGAGGTGGGAAGATCCCTTGAGCTCACAAATTCCAGACCAGCCTGGACAACACTGTGAGACTCCCCCGACTCAGATAAAAAACATTCCTAATGGATCTACAGCAAAACCTTTTCAAATTCCAGTCTGGACCTGTCTGTATTTAAAAAAAAAAAAAAAAAATTCTAAAAAGGCTGCCTAACCAGAAGCTTGGGAAACACTGATTTGTACCTGCAGTTTGTTATTTGTTCCAGAAAAGAACACCTAAGAGGCAGCTCGAGAAGCACCTCGGAAGGAAAATATGTAGGGGGATAAGTTTCTCTCTCGTTTCTTTCCCTCCTGACTTACCGACAGGGCAGTCCTGACTGTGACTGGCCCAGTTTCCCAAAGACATCCTACAGAAGCACATGAGGTGTGCCAATTTTCGGTATACGTTTCTAAAAAGACAAGTTTTACTTTACAATTCAGGATAAAGCGCAACCTTCACTACTCATTCTCCACGTTATCTTGGGAAGACGCCGCGGCGCGGCAGGAGAACCTCTCAAGGAGGACAAAGCGGGGGCTCCTCGGCTCAGATCCCGAAGGCTACCCGTCCGGGGCCGCCTTGGGAACAAGGGCACAGTCCCCGAACACCGCCTTCCCTCCAACCCCACGACAAACGCTCGGAATCGCTGGCAACCGACCGCCGGCTCGAGGACTCGAAAGACGCGGCGCGTCGGCAGGTGCTCAGGTCGCCGCGCTCTCGCGAACGCACCGGTCTAACGGCAGGAGGGACTCAGGAAGCCACCCGCCACCAGCCTAACCTGGACCGCCGCCCCTGAGATCCAGCTGGCCCAGCAACCAGAGGGTAACAGAAGAACGGTCCCCAAGAACCCGAACTGGACCGCCGCATTCTCCCCGCAGTCCCACCCGTCACCCCGAGAAACGCCCCTCCCGGGCGGCGGACACACCCTCCCCGAGAACCCAGGCCACTTCGACCCGCTCGCTTTCCGGGGCCGCTCACCGGGCCGGGAAGTCCCCGTCGCCGCCACCGCCGCCGCCGCCGGCCCCTCGGGCCTCGCCCCTCACAGGGCCGCCGCCTCCCACGGCCGCGGCACCATCCTTCAACCGGGCCGCGAGACCCGGAACCACTTCCTTCCGGAACCGCCTAGCCCCGCCCCCCGCTCTGGCCCCTCCCACTGTCGCGGCCTCGCGCGGAGTCCGCTCTCCCACCGACCCTTCTATTCTCCCAAGCCAAGATGCCCCGCCCAGGCGGCTCCGGCCAGAGCGCCAGCGCCCTCTGCCGGCCGTTCCTACCTCTGCCGCTCTGTCCAGGGCGCCTGCGCCTTCTGCCACCTGCCGCACCGGTCCAGCTGCAGTCCAGCTACAACGCCTGCGTCTGCTCGCGCGCTCCGGCGGGAAGAAAGAAACACACTGGACGTCCTAGGGATCCTGGGGGTTGAGGGTCAGGGATTGGAGGTTGGCCGTTGGTCAGGGGCCGTTGGTCAGGGGCCCACGTGGGCCTTGGGTAGATGGACGCACCAGGAGGCAGAGGTGGCAGTTGAGCACGTGGATCTGGGCCTTCCAGCCCTTGACTTGCCCCACAAAGCCTTTCCAGAACCAACCCACCAGAACCAGCTCCTCTGTACCCTCTCTCCCTGTCGACTCAATCCACCATTCCCTACCTGGAAAACGACTTCCCCTCTAGACTTCTCAAATAGGTCAATGGTACCAACATCTGTTCATCATCCAGCTCAAAACATTGACTCCTCTCTATCTACTCTGGTTTTTTTTCAGTGCTCAGGATTGGCCCCAGGGCCATGCACAGGCTAAGCAATCCCTCTACCACTGAATTACACCCCTAACCTATCTTCTTGATTTCTCTCCTCCGAATGCTCCAACCACCAGCAACAAAAGTAATATGTCTTCTTCACTTTTGAAGCTTTCCCACTTGACAACTTTAATATTATTTTCCACTTGAAAAATATTTTTCTCTTGGGAGGCTGAGACAGGAGAATCCGGGTTCGCGGCCAGCCTCAGCTACTTAGTGAGGCCCTCTGCAACTTAGTGAGACCCTGTTTCAAAATAAAGAATAAAAATTAGGGTTGGGGATGTAGCTTGGAGGTAGAATGCCCCTGGGTTCCATCCACAGTACTGAAAAAAAAAAAAAAAGAAAGAAAGAAAAATAGTTTTTTCAGGTAACCATACTATCTGGCAGTACCTCCCTTATTACTGTCACCTGGGGACCGCCTAGCATTAGTCTTCCTGTCCACCTGATTTACTGCCATCATCCCAATGAAACCAACATGCATGACTGAGACGACATGTTTCCTCAACTTCCTCAACCTGGATAACTTTTACTGCTACTCTGTCCACCCATTCCCAGGCTTGGACTCTAGAAAATCTAGATATTAATCACCTTAGACTACTCCATCTCTAAAATCTTACTTGTTCAAACCCCACTTATTTGGACCCACAATCCTCAGCCTTGCTGTACAATCTCTCCCTTAGTCTTAATGTACTTGTTCTTAGAGGATCATAAAGATCTCACCTCCCATGGAGCCTACTCACCCAGCCTTTGACTCCACCCACTCCTGTCCTGTGAGTGGAGCTGCCTGCCTCGCCCTTGGCCACATTCTTTTTTTTTTTTAATTTATTTATTTTTTTCAGCATGGATTTTTTTATACATTTCTTGAGTACAACAGGGTTACATAGACATTTATGACATATCAATCATTGTCAGATCACAAATAGCACCACTTCTTCGTTTTACACGTATAGCCCACATTCTTAACATAGCCTGGTCAAGCAAACTTTCTAGCCACATTCTAACACCACCACCTTAACACATTCCAATCATCTACACTTTTCATTCCTGCATCTTCAGTTCCCAGCGTTGCATGGAGAGAAAGTCACATAAATATAAAAGAAGGATGCCACTATAAATTTATGGACACACACCACAGTGAAGAACCTCGTTGAAGCTTAAAAGTCCTTTCATATGACCTTTTTATATGGCCTTTCATATTTCCAATAATTGCTGTTACAACCCCTTAAATTTTTTAAAATTTTTTTGTTTGATGATGATGATGATTGAACCTAGGGGCATTCTACCTCAGAGGTACACCCCCAGCCCTATTTTATGTTTTCTTTGGAAACAGAGTCTCGCTAAGTTGCTGAGGTGGCCTCGAACCTAGTATCTTCCTGTCTCAGCCTCCCAAGTACTAGAATTACAGATGTGTGCCAGCACCCCCAGCTCCTCGCCACTCTCTTGAAGTCGCATATCAAGGATCATTTTCTTTTCTTCATCGGTTACTTTGTTTCCTGTTTTACAGAGTAACTTCTTCATTAAGCACAGCCTGGGAGGCTTTTCAGATTGGTACACACTTACCTCCTTAGCCTCTGTTCACCTCATACTCAATGCTCTGGCAATACTGAATTTTTTGTACTTTGAGAATGAATAATGCTTTTTCTGTTTGGTTGAGACATGTGAGTTCTTTTCATCTGCATACATATGGCTTCAGTTCAGAAGGTTCTCGTTTATTTTTTCTTCAAGAATTGTTTCTGCTCTGTTGGTTCTGATCTCTTTTAGGAAGAGTAATTCTGTTTTCTCATTTTCAGTTTTTTATCTGTCTTTCAGCACTCCAGTAGACATCGGATTTGCTTTATTGATACTGATATGGCTTCTCAAAGCATTCGGCCTCCATTTTGACTCAATTTTTATTTTTTATTTATTTATTTTTTTGCAGTACTGGGGATTGAACCCAGGGCATTCTACCTCTGAGCTACACCTCCAGCCCTATTTTCCATTCTTTATTTTGAAACAGGGTCTTGCTAAGTTGTGGAGGGCCTCACTAAGTATCTGAGGCTGTCCCTCCCCGAACCTGTTATCCTCCTGTCTCAGCCTCCCAAGTACTGGAATTACAAGCATGCGCTACTACGCCTGGTTTGACTCAATTTTTTTTTTTTTTTTTCGGTACTGGGGGTTGAACCCAGAGGCAGTCTACCTCCAAGCTACAGCCCCAGCCCTATTTTTTATTCTTTATTTTGAAACAGGGTCTCACTAAGTTGCAGAGGGCCTCACTATGTAGCTGAGGCTGTCCCCGAACCTGGATCCTCAGGTCTCAGCCTCCCAAGTACTGGGATTACATGAGTGCACCACCACACCCGGCTTGACTCATATTTTATCACTGAGATTTTTGCTTCTTTGTTATTCTCTCTCTCTGTCTCTCCCTCTGTCTCTCTCTCTCACTCATGCGCGTCTGCGCGTGCACAAGCGCGCGCGCACTCACGCAAACACACCCACCACCCTATTGATCTCTGCTTCTTGCAAAGGATACTAAACTGGTCATGAAGTTTTTCCTTATGAATCCTATAGTCAATCATTTTAGAAGTACAGACTTTCTCACCGAGCATGGTGGCACATGCTTGTAATCCCAGTACTTGGGAGGCTGAGACAGGAATCGCAGGTTTGAGGCCAGACTCAGCAATTTAGCAAGACCCTACTTCAAAATAAAACTAAAATAGGGCTGGGGGGTCTAGCTCAGATGTAAAATGTCTCTGAGTTTAATTTCCAGCACCAAAAAAACCCTATACTTTCTCTTCAGTGGTTGGTTTTTGTGTGTATTTCAATTGTGTGTGTGTTTGTGTGTGTATGTATTTCTTTTCACTCATCTTTGAAAATGATGATCTTTGTCCAGACTGATTATTGGTTAATAGACAATACAAGTAAATGACCCTTATCCCTATTTTTATCTACTAGTGTGGACACTGGGGATTAAATCCAGGGTCATTCTACATCTGAGCTAGTCAGTAGGTGGGTGTAGTTCAAAGGTAGAGAGCTTGCGTAACATGTGAGAGGCCCTGGGTTCAGTTCCTCAGCACTACAAAAAACAAACAAAAATGTCATAAACCAAAATAACGTTATTGAATCAGAAACTCTAGGAGTTGGACCCAGAAAACTGCCCCCAGGGGATTCTCATGCATTTCTCTATCATTTGTATTCCCTGTAAACCAGTATATGAATATAGATGCTTGATAAAATTCTGGGTAGATTTTTAAATTTTTTTTTTGCAGTACTGGGGATTGAACTCAGGGGCATTCTACCTCCGAGCTACACCCCCAGCTCTTTTTATTCTTTATTTTGAAACAGGAGTGCCTCACTAAGCAGCTGAGGCTGGCCGCAAACCCGGGTCCTCCGGTCTCAGCCTCCCAAATGCTGGGATTACAAGCGTGTGCCACCAAGCCCAGCTCTAGATTTTTAAATCCTTAAATCAGAAAAAAGTCCCCATGCTACTGGGGACTGAACCCAAGGGCATTCAACCACTAAGCAACACCCCAGCCCTATTTTATTTTTTATTTTATTTTATTTATTTATTTTATTTTTTATTTTAAAACAGTTGCCAAGGCTGGCCTCAAACCTATAATCCTCCTTCGCAGCCAAGTACTAGGATTACAGGCATGAACCACCATGCCTGGCTCCTTTTCTATTTTTAAACTTTTATTTGTTGGTATTAGGGATTGAAACCAGGGACATTCTACCTCTTACCTACACCCCCACTCCTATTTTATTTTTTTTATTTTCAAACAGGGTGTCACTGTAAGTTGCTGAGGCTGACCTCGAACTTGTATTCCTCCTGTTTCAGCCTCCCAAGCACTCGGATTACAGGTCTGTGCCATTATGCCTGGAATTTCTATAGAGTATCTTTTGCATTTTGTTGGTTGTACCTTTAGCAACTACCTTAGAGCTTTATACCCCAGGACTGACAGAACCAGGTGAGTTTTCTGTTAACTAGGTGACGTTGGTTGCATGGCTTAGTACTGTTAATGAATTTGATGGGTAATGCTTACCTGGCCCTGTTTGTTCTTCCTTTTCTTCTGTCCCATGGTACAGGCATTTTTTGCAGAAACTGCCCTTTCTTTACCTTTGCTTTTTTAATGGCTTTGTCAACAGCAGAACACAGACAAAAATGATTTATACTGTTTGAAAAAAATGTTTTTAGACCAACCTATATTTTAGGTCCCTGTTTGCTTATTCTCGTCATTGCTTATTCTAGTCACTGTTTTCCTACTGAGCTGGAGGACAAATTCCTGAACAAAATTTGGTAGTTTGCTACTAACTCTCTGATCCCATCAATTATTTCCAATGAACTATTTTGTAATGTAATATGAGTGGTGGCTTGGCCCTGGTTCTGAAAATCATATCATGTTTGTGGCTTAAAAAAAAAAAAAAAGTTGAAGCTGGGTGTAGTGGCTCAGCTACTTAGTGAGGCTCTCCACAACTTAGTGAGACCCTGTTTCAAAATAAAGAATAAAAAAATAGGGCTGGGGGTATAGCTCAGAGGTAGAATGCCCCTGGGTTCAATCCCCAATACTGCAAAAAAAAAAAAAAAAAAATAGAGCTGGGGGTGTAACTCGGAGGTAACATGCCCCTAGGTTGAATCCCCAGTTCCACAAAATTGAAAAATCCCCAGTACCGCTAAATAAATAAACAAATAGGGCTGGGAGTGTAACCCCAGTACTTGGAGAGGCTTAGACAGGAAGCTCATAGGTCCGAGGATAGCCTGAACAATTTAGTGAGGCCCTCAGCACCTTAGAGAGATCCTGTTTCCAAATTTAAAAAAAAAAATAGATCTGGAGTGTAGCTCAGAGGCAGAACACCCCTGTGTTCAATCACTAGTTCTAAAAAAAAAAGACATACAGCTGGGCACAGTGGCACACGTCTGTAATCCCAGTACTTGGGAGGCTGAGATAGGAGGATCACAGGTTCAAGGCCAGCTTCAGCAGCTTAGCAAGGCCCTCAGCAACCTAGCAAGACTGTGTTTCAAAATAAAAAAGGTCTGTGGGTATAGTTCAAGAGTAGTATGCAAAAAAAAAAAAAAAAAAAAAAAAAAAGTAGTATGCCCCTGAGTTCAATGCCTAGTACCAAAAAATTGATATGCGCTACTTACATTATTGAAAATTTTCTTTTTCCTGTACTGGGGATTGAACCCAGGGGCATTCTACCTCTGAGCTATACCCTCAGCCCTATTTTTTATTCTTTATTTGGAGACAGGGTCTCACTAAGTTGCGGAGTGCCTCACTAGGTAGCTGAGGCTGGCCGCAAACCCGGATCCTCCGGTCTCAGACTCCCGAATGCTGGGATTAGAAGCGTGCAATTTTTTTTTTGCGGTACTAAGAGGGGCATTCTACCTCCAAGCTATACCCCCAGCCCTATTTTTTATCCTTTATTTTGAAGCCGGGTCTCACTAAGTTGCAGAGTGCCTCACTAAGCAGCTGAGGCTGGCCGCGAACCCGGATCCTCTGGTCTCAGCCTCCCAAGTACTGGGTGTGCAAAGTTTTAAAAGTTTGCTATTGTCTTTGTTTAAATGTTCAGTGCCTCTAGAAGTTGCCAGTAACCCCAGTACCCAAGAAGCTGAGACGGGAGGATCACAGGTTGGCAGTCAGCCTCAGCAACTTAGCGAGATCCTCAGCAACTTAGCAAGACCCTGTTTCAAAATAAAAATAAAAAGGTCTGGGGGTACAGCTCAGAGGTAGAACATCTCTGGGTTCAATTCCCAGTATCACCCTCCAAAAAAACATTCCAGGATCAAAACAGCGAGGGAATACATTTCCCAGCACCCCACGCACCTACATGGAGCTATGTGAGCTATGTGAAATGAAAGATGGGAGTGGTGCATGTCCCTTGGGGGACAAAAGGTTAGAAAACGGTGTGTCTTCTTCATTATTGTGTTAGCTTGATGTCTTGGGGTTTGTGGCCATAGAAGCTAGCATTACCTGAACTATGCACGTGATAACATCACTCCATGGCTAGTGATATTAGCACAGAGGTAGATGTGACACCTGGTACCAGCCAATGAGAAGTAGAAATCTAGCCAGGCACAGTAGCACATACCTGCAACCCCAATAATAGGGAGGCTGAGACAGGAGGATTGTGGTTTCGAGGCCAGCCTCAGCAACTTAGTGAGACCATCAGCAACTTAGTGAGACTGTGTTTCAAAACAAAGAAAAAAATTAAAAAGTGCTGGGGGTGTAGCTTGAGGTAGAATGCCCCTGGGTTCATTCCCCAATACTATAAGAGAATGGAAAAGAGGGAGAGGAGAGGAGAGGAGAGGAGAGGAGAGGAGAGGAGAAAGTAAAGTATAAATCTGCTGGGAGCTTCTGGGAAAGTTTTCTCCCTGGCATTAGGAGGGAAATGTGCAGGGATCAGCCTGCCCTGGACTTCTTCATGCCTTTCACCATAATGGTGTGAAGATGGGATGCTGCACCCAAGGCAGCTTTCTTCAGAGCCACTCAGAGATGCTTCCCCAGAATCCTGATTACAATGGGCTGCATTTGAAGCTGGTTCTATATTATATGTGATAAATACCCTTAATATTGAGATCACTTTCTGTTGTGTGTACTGGAACCATCCGAACTGGTATATTCATTCATTCATTCATTCATTGTGTGTGTGTGTGTGTGTGTGTGTGTGTGTGTGTGTGTGTGTGTGTACTGGGGATTGAACCCAGGGGCATTCTAACTCAAGCTATACCCCCAGCCCTATTTTTAAATCTTTATTTTGAAACAGGGTCTCACTAAGTTGCAGAGGGCCTCACTATACAGTTGAGGCTGGCCATGAACCTGCAATCCTCCTGTTTCAACCTCCCAAGTACTGGGATTACAAGCATGTGCCACCATGCCCAGCTTACCTATTCTCAATTTAAAAAATCATTCAACAAAAATCATGTCTCTATTCTGTAACAAGTGCTACTCTAGGTGCTGGTGATTCAACAGCAACTATGAATACCAGGGTCCCTAGCCAGGCATGGTGGTGTACTCTTGTAACCTAAGTACTTGGGAGGCTGAGACAGAAGGATCACAGGTTCAAATACAGCCTCAGCAAGTAGTGAGACTCTCATAAACCTAGTGAGACCTTGTTTCAAAATAATAGGGCTGGTAGTGTGGCTTGGAGGTAGAATTCCCCCAGATTCAATCCCTAGTACCACAAACAAGAAAGAAAGAAGAGATGCAGATCAGAGGCCATATAATTTTTTTTGTATGTATGTAGGGTACTAGGGATTGAACCCAGGGGCATTCTACCTCTGAGCTATACCTCCAGCCTAATTTTATTTTTTACTTTGAAACAGAGTCTTACAAAGTTATTGAAGGCCTCGCTAAGTTGCTGAGGGTGACCTCGAATCTGCAATCCCCCTGTCTCAGCCTCCCAAGTACTGGCATTACAGGCATGCACCAACATGCCCGGTGAGGCCATGAATTTTAATTAATAAATTTCCTTTAGTAACAACTCTGTTTATCCATTCAGATGTTTACTGAATATCTGTGTAAGGTGGTAGGCATATGGTAGTCTTGCCATCATTAGATTTACAGTGAAGGAGATAGACATTAATCAAAGAATCTAAAAAATAAATGTCTCAAACTATAAAAATTTGAAAACAAGTAATGGAAGGCCTGACCTTACAGTTTACAATTGCAAATAACTTCTTTTTTTTTATAGTACTGATGATTGAACCTAGGGGTGTTCTACTTTTGAGCTACAACCCCAGCCCTATCTTTTTTTTTTTAATTTTGAGGCAGGGTCTCACTAAGTTGCTGCAGGCCTAACTTTGTTGCTGAGGCTGTCCTTGAAACCTACAATCCTCCTGTTTCAGCCTCCCAAGTACTGGAATTACAAGAATCTGATTGACTGATTGATTGATTGATTGGATTGAGGTCCTAGGAATTGATCCCAGAGATGTTCTTCCTCTGAGCTATAGCCCCATCCTATTTTACTTTTATTTTGAAACAGGGTCTTGCTAAATTACCATGTTTTGCTGGCCTCAAAACTGCCATCTTGCTGGGCGTAGTGGTGCACGCTTGTAATCCTAGTACTTGGGAGGCTGAGACAGGAGGATTGCAGGTTCGCGGTCAGCCTCAGCTACTTAGTGAGCCCCTCCACAATTTAGTGAGACTCTGTTTCAAAATAAAGAATAAAGAATAGGGCTGGGAGCCAGGCGTGGTGGCACATGCTTGTAATCCCAGCATTTGGGAGGCTGAGACTGGAGGATCCGGGTTCGCGGCCAGCCTCAGCTACCCAGTGAGGCATTCCACAACTTAGTGAAACCCTGTTTCAAAATAAAGAATAAAAAATAGGGCTGGGGGTATAGCTCGGAGGTAGAATGCCCCTGGGCTCAGTTCCTAGTACCACAAAAAAAAAAAAAAAAGAATAGGGCTGGGGGTGTAGCTTGGAGGTAGAATGTCCCTGGGTTCAATCCCCAGTACTGAAAAAAAAAAATTCCATTTTAGCCAAGCATGGTGGCACATGCCTGTAATCCCAGTACCTGAGAGACTGAAACAGGAGGATCACAGGTACAGTCCAGCTTCAGCAACTTAGCAAGGCCCTCATCAACTTAGTGAGACCTTGTTTCAAAAAAATAAAATAGGGCTGAGGTGTAGCTTGGAGATAGAATGCTCCTGGGTTCCATCCCTACAACTGCAAAAAAACAAAAACAAAAACAAACTTCCATTTTAGCCAGGGAACAAATTCTGCCATACTCCTGTCTTGGTCTCCCAAGTACTAGGATTACAGGTGTGCACCACCCCACTTGGCCAGGAAAATTTATTCATACCAGCCACCAGGGCTGTCAACATATATGAGTTGGCCCCTGACAACCCTTCAGAAGGCCAGATCCACTGAGCAAATAGAATTTACTTTCCTCCCAGTGGGACTAGTAAGATCAGTGTGTCCTAAAACCTATTTGGATCCCATTGCACTGACGGAAATCAATCCAACAAGCTTTATGCACATGTATTGTGTGTGACAGAGCCTTGTCCTAGTTATCACTTCTGTGTACATGCCCTTCCTGTTCAATGATGAGCCTAAACATGCTATAGTTTGAGTATTCCAATTAGAAACGCTTGGGATTAGAAGTGGTTCAGATTTGGGATTGTCTTTTTTTTAGATTTTTGGATGTAGCTGGGCATGGTGGCAAATGCTTGTAATTCCAGTACTTGGGAGGCTGAGACAGGAGGATTGCAGGTTCCTGGCCAGCCTCAGCTACTTAGTGAGGCCCTCCACAACTTAGTGAGACCTTGTTTCAAAATAAAAAATAAAATAGGGCTGGGAGTAGAATGCCCCTGGATTCAATCACCAGTACCACTAAAAAAAAAAAAAAGATTTTTGGATATTTGTGTTTACATAATCTTAGGAGTATAAACTAAGTATGAAGTATAAACATGATATTTATTTATGTTTCACATATACATATATCTTAGAACATAGCCTAAAAGTAATTTACACAATATTTTAATAACTTTGTGCATGAAACAAAGTTGTGTGCACTGAACCATCAGAAAGCAAAGGTGTCACTATCTCAGCCACCCATGTGGACACTCTAGTTTTTTTTTTTTTTTTGCAGTATTGGAGATTGAACCCAGGGGCATTCTACCTCTGAGCTAAACCTTCAGTCCTATTTTTTATTCTTTATTTTGAAACAGGGTCTCACTGAGTTGCAGAGAGCCTAAGTAGCTGAGGCTGGCAGCGAACCCAGATCCTTCTATCTCAGCCTCCCAAGTACTGGGATTACAAGTGTGCGCCACCACGCCTGGTTCTCTTTAGTTGTTTGATGGCACCGTAATTTCTGACTGAATTTATATGCTACCAATAAGCAACTATTTTCCTACAGTTATCTACATGCAGGTAGATAACAGCAAAAATATGACATGCCACTGATACAGTGAAAAAGTAAAGTGTTCAAGCCTGGTATGGTTGGTGCATGCCTGCAATCCCAGTACTTGGGAGGCTGAGACAGGAAGATTTCAGGGTTGAGGCCAACCTTAGCAACTTAGACCCATTTCAAATGTGTGTGTACGTGTGTGTGTGTGTGTGTGTGTGTGTGTGTGTGTATGTATATGTGTGTATATATATACATATATATATATATATATATAATGTATGTATATGTATGTGTATGAAATATATATATTTCAACTAAGCAGCACATTGGCATCACCAGAATACCTGTATCAGTTCTTAACCAACAGCAATAACAAACACCATTTTAACTGCAACCTATTGATGAGGCACAGGTATGGAATCTTCTTGTGGTGTCATGTTGGTGGTCAAAAAATAACAGTCATAAGCTGGGCGTGGAGGCACACAATTGTAATCCCAGTACTTTGGAGACTGAGATCGGAGGATCCGGGTTCGTGGCCAGCCTCAGCTACTTAGTGAGGCCCTCCACAACTGAGTGAGACCCTGTTTCAAAATAAAGAATGAAAATAAGGCTGGGGTGTAGTTCAGAGGTAGAATGCCCCTGGGTTCAATATACAGTACTGCAAAGACACAAAACAAAACAAACCAAAAAGAGTCATGTCATTTTCAGAAAAATGGGTGAAACTCAAAAATATTATGCCTAGTAAGACATTATGCTTAGAGTAGCTGGTCACAGGAAGTGAAAGACTGTATGTTCTCACTCATATGTGGAAGCTAGAGACAAATTGGGAAATAAAGAAAACCTCAGATAAATGAGGGGAGACACTGGGGGGGAGGGAAGAGAAAGGGGAGATCTGATGATGGTAACTATTCAAATAACCCTTTGTTCATACATAAAGTTACTTGTATTGATGTAAAAGCTATGGGGAGGGGGAGCGGGGTGAGATCCGAAGGGAAACACACAATCAATGCCGACTGCATGTAAGTTTTTATCACTCTGAACCTCGCTATCATGTATAATCCCAATGCACCAATTAAAAAAGGTTTCAGATTTTGAGCTGGGCATGGTGGCCCATGCCTGTAATTCTAGTACTTGGGAGGCTGAGACAGGAGGATGGTAGGTTTGAGGACAGCCTCAGCAAGACTCTCAGCAATCTAGCAAGATCCTGTTTCAAAAACAAAAAGTAAAAGAGGGCTTGGAGTGTGGCTTGAAGGTGGACTGTCCCTGGGTTCAATCCCCAGTACCACACACACACACAAATTTCAGATTTTGGATATTCAGATTAGGGATGCTCAAGTTGTATTAGGAAAAAGTGATTCAAAGATAAGCACAGCCCTCAAAAAACTGCTGGCCCTTACTCTAAAAAGAAGCTACTTAGCCAGTCTTGGTGCCGCATGCTTGTAATCCCAGTACTTAGAAGGCTGAGACAGGAGGATCACAGGTTTGGTGTCAGCTTAAGGTACTTAGTGAGGCCCTCCACAAATTAGTGAGACCCTGTTTCAAAGTAAGAATTAAAAAACAGGGCTAGGGGTATAGCTTGGAGGTAGAATGCCCTTGAGTTCAATCTCGAGTACCACAAAATAAATAAATAAATAAAAATAAAAAGAGGCTACTTCACGCAACATGCTAATTCTTTGGGAGTCTATTGCTTGCATTCTACCCTTCGCATGAGATGGAGGAAGCCTGCCTTAGTAATTGCTCAGGAGTCCAGAGACCAGCATTAGACATTTCCCCCAGCGCCAACAATCCCTTGGTGCCAGGTAGAAGGATGAAACGTTGGCACCTCCTAACTGCAGGGTGGCAGCATCCCAGGAGGACCTTGCTTCCTTACTGCAGAGCATGAAGGGGGGGTGGGAAGGGAATTCTCCACATGCGATACCTGAAGCCATGCAGCTCCCCCTGCCCTGTACAAGGCGGCCCTGGGCCCTGGGAGGTACAAAGTGATTTTGTTACACAGTGCACTGAGTGCCCATTGCCTTGGATCCTGGCACCGAGGCTGGGGCCCCGGAGTCAAAGCCAGCTCTGCCAAGTTCTGGGACCACAGGGGTAAAAGAGAAGGCAGCAAAACACTCTCTCTCTAGTGGTTCACCTAAGGGATCTGTCCCAGAAACACAAGGGCAAATAGAGTCATGGTGCAGGTCACTCCACACCCCATTCCATTGTCACTGCTAAAGTCATGCCTCTGAAGTCTCAGGGGTTTCAAAGCATTTTGAAACACTAACTTGCTAAGTTGTTGAGGGTCTTGCTAATTTGCTGAGACTGGCTTCGAACCTGTGATCTTCCTGTCTCAGCCTCCCAAATCCTGGGATTATAGGCATGCACCACCACACCTGGCCAAAACCCTGTTTCAAAATAAGAAATAAAAAGGGCTGGAAGTCAGCTGGGCGTGGTGGCACATGCTTGTAATCCCAGCATCTGGGAGGCTGAGACCGGAGGATCCGGGTTCGAGGTCAGCCTCAGCTACTTAGTGAGGCCCTCTGCAACTTAGTGAGACCCTGTTTCAAAATAAAGAATAAAAAATAGGGCTGGGGGTGTAGCTCAGAGGTAGAATGTCCCTGGGTTCAATTCCCAGTCCTACAAAAAAAAAAAAAAAAAAAAAAAAAGAAAGAAAGAAAAAAAATAAAAGGACTGGAAGTGTAGCATAGAGGTAGAATACCCCTGGGTTGAACTCAATACCAATTTTTTTTTTTAAAAAAAGAGTATCTCCAGCATTCGGGAGGCTGAGACCGGAGGATCTGGGTTCGAGGCCAGCCTCAGCTACCTAGTGAGGCACTCCGCAACTTAGTGAGACTCGGTTTCAAAATAAAGAATAAAAAATAGGGCTGGGGGTATAGCTCGGAGGTAGAATGCCCCTGAGTTCAATCCCCAGTACCGCAAAAAAAAAAAAATAAAAAAAAAAAGAGTATCTGTAAAGTCTTCTGGTTTCTAAGAATAATTTTCACTTTATTTTCTTTCATAAATATGGTTCCTAAACAATGCTGAGTTAGAATATAGGTCTCCCTCCTCAGTGTCATAGGTACACCTCTAGAAATAAGTTATTTACATTATGCTTACTTTTTAAATTCAGTTTATAAAAGTATTTGACTAATAGGAAATCTGTATGTAGTAAGAAAAAATGAGAATGTTCACAAACTAGCAATTGTTCTTAGGTATGATTGGCTACCACTTTTGGGCAAGAGCTCATGATGACATAAACTACTTCTAATGCCGTCACAGACCTGCATATGAAATTATTTAAGTGCCCCGACTAAAGGCTTTGTCAGCAGGTTGGGCCCTGGGCTTCAGAGATGGCAGCACAGAAATCATTACGAAAGTTCCTAGTTGTAATTCTTTCTACCTGGCTCCTGGTCTGTGTTGGTACTGACTCCCAGACAGTGGACAAGCCTGTGAGTTAGATGCAAGAAAGCTGGTCTGGGTTCCTTGACAATAAGGTTCAAGCTGTAATCCCAGCGACTTGGGAGACAGAGGCAAGAGGATCACAAGTCTGAGGCCAGCCTGGGCAACTTCATGAGAACTTGTCTCAGAATCAAAAGGGCTGGAGATATAGTGCTGTGGTAAGAGAGCTCCTGGGTTCAATCCCTACTACTGCAAAAAAAGAAGGAAGAAAGAAAATAAGGGTCAACATTCCCATTATAATTTTGTTTCAATGCCAGATTGCTATGTGAAATACTCAAAGCAGATTACACCAAGACTATGTGTGTCTTAGCTAGCTAGAAATCCCTTATATCAGTGTTTGTATGAAAGTACAGCAACTCTGCTCAGAAGTTCATGTTCTAGAGATGGGCAGGCTATCACTTTAGCTGATTTCCACAGTTGGTGCTAACTGGCAGTGACAATGAAGGACTTGTGTGTGTGTGTTTGGTACTGGGGATTGAACCCAGGGGCATTCTAACTCTGAGCTATAATCCTAGCCCTATTTTTTCCTTATTTTGAAACAAGGTCTTGCTAAGTTGCTGAGGCTGGCTTCAAACCTGGGATCCTCCTGTCTCAGCCTCCCAAGTACTGAGGTTACGAGCATGTGCCACCATGCCTGGCTAACAGGACTTTTTAATGAGTTTGACAGGGAAAGGACACCTTTTAAAAAACCTGGTTTGGTTTTAGCACGTTTCTTCATTGAACTTACAGAAACAAACAGAACACTAGCAAGCCATTAGACTCTTTAACGAAAATGTATTTCACATTAAACAGAATGTACACATCATGCAAATGAAGCATCACCACGGTCACAATGGTGCTGTGGGGTACAACAGATCACAACAGAACAGACTTCTACCAAAAGGAAGCTGCAAGAAAGATGGCTAGGCATTGTCTGAAAGTCAGACCATGCTATCATTTTCTGTGTGCTTGACATAAAAGCGATTTCCCTCTGATATTCATAAAGCTCAGTAGTACTGCATTATTAGAGGCATGTATTTTATTTAGTGTAATATACATATACAAACATACAATTTCCATAACTAATAAACTCTCAAACTGTAGTGGGCTTTAAAAGCACATGAACAATATTATCATTGAAATTTCTATCTTCTGATTGCAAACCTCTCTCAGAATTATAGAACTTTCCAAAACTTTTATTGTATAAGTCAAAACAAAAAGTTTCAAAGAAAAGGTCATGTTAATCTCAAAGAAGTCACATTCACCACAAATAACTAACTTAAAACATAGCATTATATGGCATAAAATATGTGGGATATATATTCTAGTGTCATTTTTCCCCATTCAGATTTTTTAATGTTAAAGGCTATTAAAGGGATATACTGGGACCAATCTGAGGCCACCTTGGTTGAGAGCATTCTGACTTTCAGTTGGGCCTGGTTTAATTATAGTTGGCCAAACACAGGAGTAAACAAATAATATGCCCCAAATCCAATAGAAATACAATAATAAAAACATGAAAACCAACCACTTGTTCATGAGACACATGAGTCAGTTGAAAAGCTACTCGATGGTATTAAGTAACTTCAGTTTGGAGATTTTAAAGTGTAACATCAAAGGGCCCTTGCTAGAATCAGACGCCCATGGGGCCCATGTGCACAGAAATATGC
Source organism: Graphiurus murinus (assembly GCA_004027655.1). Lineage (NCBI taxonomy): Eukaryota > Metazoa > Chordata > Mammalia > Rodentia > Gliridae > Graphiurus > Graphiurus murinus. Next base: position 16,914 of record PVLC010010449.1, on the reverse strand, counting down.
GTAAGAGAACAGAAATTATTACACATTGCTTAATTCTTTTTTACTCAATCAAACTTATTACTTTAGCCCCAAAAGAGTAATGTGGGGCAATGCATTTACAGGTGGCAAAGTTTAATAAGAAAAAAAGCTCTAGACAGTATTTTCCAACAGAGAAACCCCAGCGGGGGAGAAAACTCCTGGATTTCTTCTAAACAAAGACAGGGAGATATGCAGCCCAAGTTGAATACATGTTTAACTAGAGTTTAGGTAAATGTCTAGAATATTTTACAGGAATAGACATCTAAATATTTATGTGCTCTGACTCTGGGAATGAGCCTGGCCAGAGAGTAGAGAATCACTATGATAATAGAGAATGACAGGGAGTGCTTTAGCAGCAGCTGAAGCTCGTAAATAGAACTATAACATGAAACTGCGCTAAAGCACAAGGCAGAAGACTCAAGGTTTCTACCCAGAGAAGCCAGTATTTGACAAACTACCTAGGAATACAGTTACATTCTGATATAATAATTTGGAATCCAGTGGGTAAGGGCGACAGAAGCTTCTTCAGATGGCCAGCAGCTTGGATTTGACTACCGGCAACTTCATGGGTTTTCCAAACACCACCTGTGTCAATTCAAAAACAAAACTGGGTGAGACCAATGCAGAAACCAAGTATTTTGCACTTGGTAATTATGTTGTTGTTTTTCTTTTTTCTTTTGGCTCAGACAGGATTTTTCAACAACATACTGCAGTATTTTGCACAGGACCATTCTTTTAGGTGGGTCAAACATTTTTTATGTGAGACTTTCTTAAAACCTGCAGCTGGTGCTGGGTGTGGTGGCGCATGCTTGTAATCCCAGCATTTGGGAGGCTGAGACCAGAGGATCTGGGTTCGAGGCCAGCCTCAGCTACCTAGTGAGGCACTCCGCAACTTAGTGAGACCCTGTTTCAAAATAAAGAATAAAAAATAGGGCTGGGGGTATAGCTCAGAGGTAGAATGCCCCTGAGTTCAATCCCCAGTACCACAAAAACAAAAAAAATAGGGCTGGGAGTGTAGCTCAGAGGTAGAATGCCCCTGGGTTCAATCCCCAGTACCGGAAACAAACAAACAAACAAATAAACAAACAAAAAACCCTGCAGCTGTTCTATTCATTTTTCACCCTTGGCTGAAGGTCAGTCCTCCTTTATTGGGCCAGGTTGTCCTCTTACCTAGTGTACAGCTTCAGGAGGGATGCACATGGAGTGGTGAGGGGGGCAAGGACACCTGCCCAGCCAGCTAGATCATGCTCACATCCAAACCTGGAGATGTTTAATGTCTCAAGCTTCACCTTCCAAATGTGCCCAACCATTTTGAAAATAAAAACCACCAACACATTTTCAAATCCTCCCTAGTGGGGGTGGTACCACCTTTGGTTGAGAAGGATTTGAAAACTAGACTATTATTATTCACCTACGAAAATACATAAGCACTGTAAAAAAAAAAAGTTATTTAGTTAAGGTATTTTTTCTTTTTGGGCAGGGTTTTGTACCTTTAGTTAGAAAAGTAGAAAACAAATTTGAGGACTCCTGGATGCTCTCCTAAGTTTTGTGCATTTTTTTTTTTTTTTTTTTTTGCCCTTACTGGAGATGAGATAAGTGAACAGAGGGGAAACTTTTTAAGTCAAGGTACAACAAAAGAAATCTCTCAATAAGTACCAAGCCATGCAACTGTGAAGAAACAGAATGTTTAGGCAAATCAGTGTTTCAAGTGTCCAAGAAAGCAGCTGCTTCTCCAAACTAGGTCTATAGTTTATTCTAGAAGTGATTTGTCGCCGGGCGTGGTGGCGCACGCTTGTAATCCCAGCATTCGGGAGGCTAAGACCGGAGGATCCGGGTTCGCGGCCAGCCTCAGCTACCTAGTGAGGCACTCTGCAACTTAGTGAGACTCGGTTTTAAAATAAAGAATAAAAAATAGGGCTGGGGGTATAGCTCGGAGGTAGAATGCCTCTGAGTTCAATCCCCAGTACCGCAAAAAAAAAAAAAAAAAAAAAAAAAATAAATAAATAGAAGTGATTTGTCATTCATTTCCTTTAGTATATCAAAAGACTGCAGTTGTTTCCCCAAGAACTGAGAAAAAGTAACTCTAAAATTCATTGTCTACAAGCAAGAGCTGAGGTCAGGTGGCAATAAGCAAACAAAACACAATGACCTCAGCTCTGTGGCCTCCCTAGCCTGTTACCTCATTTGAGAAATGAAGTCTATGGCCATACTACCCTATATGTGCCTGGACTCGTCAGATTGTGGAAGATAAGCAGGTCAGGCCTGCTTAGCACATGGACAGGAGAAATGAAGTGATTGGACTAAATTATTTTAGGCATTGAATGGCTTTTTTGTGGTACTGGAAATTGAACCCAGAGGCATTCTACCTTAGAGGTATACTCCCAGCCCAATTTTATTTCTTATTTGGAAACAGGGTCTTGCTAGGCTGATGAGAGTCTTACTACTTGCCTAGGCTGTCCTCGAACCTACAATCCTCCTGTCTCAGCCTCTCAAGTATTGGGATTACAGATGTGTGCCGCCATGCCCAGATCTAGGCATCAAATTTCTGTTAAAGGAATGAAGCGTCATAAAAATAAAGCAAAAGCATGCTGAAAAGATGTAAATATTGTAAGAGTATAAAATGGTTGCCTAGCATGGAAAAGCCTTGGGTCTGATCCCCAGTACCAAGAAAAAAAAATAAAAAATGGCAGGAGCAATAGAAATTATTAGGTTGTGAAAGTATTTGGTGACAGATTATACATATATATATATATATATATATATATATATATATATATATATAGTGGTACTGGGGGATTGAACTCAGGGGCATTCTACCTCTGAGCTATACCCTCAGCCCTATATATTTTTTTTTTTTTTTTGCGGTACTGGGGATTGAACTCAGGGGCATTCTACCTCCAAGCTACAACCCCAGCCCTATTTTTTATTCTTTATTTTGAAACCGAGTCTCACTAAGTTGCCGAGTGCCTCACTAGGTAGCTGAGGCTGGCCGCGAACCCAGATCCTCCGGTCTCAGCCTCCCGAATGCTGGGATTACAAGCGTGCGCCACCACGCCCGGCTTCCCTCAGCCCTATTTTTTATTCTTTATTTTGAAACAGGGTCTCACTAAGTTGCGGAGTACCTCGCTAGGTAGCTGAGGCTGGCCTCGAATCCGGATCCTCCGGTCTCAGCCTCCCAAATGCTGGGATTACAAGCGTGTGCCACCATGCCCGGCTAGATCTTATGTTTTCACTATTCAAAACCAAATAAGCCCCAAATCGAAGTAAATCAAATGTGAAATACTTATATCTAATTGTATATAACTGCAAAGTGTGTGTATATATATAATATACATTCTTACTCAAATGACAGGGGCCGGTAGAGCACCCCACTTACCATGCATGCACAATGCCCTGGGATCCATCCTAGGAGAGAGAGAACTCGAGACCCCCCTACCCCACACATGCCTGCGCACACAAGAGAGACAGGAAAAGCATGTGTGCGTTCAGAATCAGGTAAGCAAAGAAGTCGAGGGTAGGAGAAAAATCTTCAAGGCACAGCTGTAGTTCTTTCCTCCCTTACTCCCTCAGGTATGAGTCAAGAAGAAATATCTGATTTGAAAGAATCCAGAATGAGTCAAGAGAATCATTTGGCTCAACACTCATCAATGTAGCTGAATGCTTCTAGACAGAATGTAAAATGTTACTAAGAACTAAGGGGAGAAGCTAATTTTACTGGCCACCTTGAACAACATGAAAAGTCTCTCCTTGTTTCTCAAAGAAGTGCTACTTGAGTGGCCAAATCTTCAGCTGGTGCTTCTCCACCTTCCCAGCCATACCCCAAACAAGCGGGGTGAGGTAGGCAGGGCACAGCCCTGGAGGCTCACAAAGGAAGGAATAACTTGGAGTCCATCTCAATTCTTACACATGCTGCAGAATACACTATGACATGTTTGTGTATGTATGCATTTTTCAAATAAAATTAGCCATCTGGGAGGTGAGTAGTTTTTACCCTGTCTCCACACACCCCAGCTGAGGGCTACTGATTTAGAGTATCATTAAAAGACTGTACCTTTCATTTAAGAGGTCCTGTATTTGTCAACAGAAGGTGTTCAGAGTAGTTTCTTGGACAGGACTGTTAAATCCTTCGATAAGGTTTTTGTTACAGTCATCCAGGCTGAGATTTTCACTGGATCTCTTGGGGAACGTGGGGGGACCAGTGAAATCTAAGAGATCTTGAAGTGCTCGGGCATTGCCAGTTCCATTTTGGTCCAGAGACACCCCAGGAATCATTTCACTCACTGGTGAAAATTCTGGGATGGAGATAAGCTCTTCTTTGGAAACAGGACTAGAAGAGACAAGGAAGACAGAAGGAGAGATGAAGGGAGAGGAGAGAGAACATGAGAACTAAGCACAATATGTATTTCATCCTATTTGTAATGTTTTGTTATACTACTCTTCCAGGGAAGATGGATTTAGAGACAGAGTTTATAAACAACAGATTATAGAAATATAGCTGGGCATGGTGGCACATGCCTGTAATTTCAGTACTTGGGAGGCTGATACAGGAGGATCACAGGTTCGAGGACAGCCTCAGCAAGTACTGAGACTCTCATCAACCTAGTGAGACCATTTCAAAAAGAAAATAGGGCTGTGGGTGTAGCTCGGAGCTAAAATGCCCCTGGGTTCAATTCCCAGTACCACAAAAAAAACCCCTCAAAAAACAAAACATTATAAAAATACAAGTGAATCAAGCCTAAGCTGGTGGGCACAGGCCCCTGTGGTGGAGAACAAGGGCAACAGACTGGGCAGGCGTGGGGAGACCAAGCTCACAAGGCAGGCACTGGCACTTTCCTACAGAGAGGCGAGGCACTGCTGCTCCTGGCTCTCCCTGTTCAGCAGTGCTGCCCCCAGGCAAGCTGCTTTTCCTGCCCTAGGCTTCCCTCTCCTCGCCTGTAAAATGGGAAGAACAGTCATTTCTTCCTCTCAGGGCTCTCATGAGTGCAATTGTGAATGTGATGGCGCCAGGAAGGATTCATGAGTAATCACCTCAAGTGTACGCAGTTGAGGTTGGGGGATGGGAGCGTCATTAACAAGGACACCACCATCCACCTAGTCAGCCACAGAGTGAATCTCACCCACTGCCTCCTCTCTAAAGCCAGGTTTCCAATCCACCCTAACTTCTCCAGCTCCCCCAGCTGACCCTTGTTTTTTCTTTCTCCCTAGAGATGGAAGGAGTCTCATTGCTATTGTCTCAATTCCCAGCTCACCACTCTTCTGGGCCTGGATTTGCTTGTTTGCTAGGCAGTGGATAAATCCAGGCCCAGAAGAGTGGTGAGTTGGGAATTGAGAGTCTATCCCAGGAGTCCCTTAACAGACAGAGGAAAGCAGCTACCAGGCTCTTTTCTTCCTTGCTGGGATCTTGGAGAAGAATCTAGAAAAACCAGTTGAACTGTACAAGCTCAAAGGATCTACCTCCCTCACACCTGAGCCCAGTTAAGGGGCAACAGCTGACCTAACACCACTTCTGTTTGAAGCCTGGGCAAACTGCTTCATTAAGCAGAAACACCCTGCCCCATCTTTACCTTTTCCCACCTCCACCCCCAGAGTTAAACAACTGGCTCAATATGGGGGTGGGGATAGTTCATATTAACCCTTATGACTGCCTCAGTTATTTTCTGTGGGAGCAGAATGGCACCAGCTGGGGAAGGCTGCCATGATGGTGTTGGGAGGTGGGGGTAGGCAAGGGCTGAGGGGACCCTGCTATCACTCTATACAGGTGATGGGGCTGTTGGACCCTGGATTTCATATATCTCTGTCAAGCCCAGCGTGGATGAGTGCGATATTTACAATCAGTGTGTCATAGGAACCCCACCCCCGCCCCCACCTCCAGACTAAGCAGAGAACTCATGGTCAAGAAGAAACCCTGGCAGGCTAGAGCTCTGACTCAGAAAGCCACCCCCAACTCCAACTGCCCTGCCCAAGGCTGTCTGCCTCAACTTCATGACAATTACTTCTTCTGTTTGGGATTAATTTGCTAGATGATGTCATCTTCAAAGATGATACCAGTTTAAGAATTCCTCAGAATTTTATTTACATGTTTTTTGTGGTACTGGGGATGGAACCCAGGGACATTCTAGCTCTGAGCCTCACCCCCAGCCCTATTCCTTCCTTCCTTTGTTTCATTCATTCATTCATTCATTGTGTAGTGTTGGGGATTGAACCCAGGGGCATTCTACCTCCGAGCTACATCCCCAGCCCTATTTTTTTTTGTGTGTGTGTGGTACTGGGGATTGAACTCAGGGGCATTCTACCTCCGAGCTATACCCCCAGCCCTATTTTTTATTCTTTATTTTGAAACCGAGTCTCACTAAGTTGCAGAGTGCCTCACTAGGTAGCTGAGGCTGGCTGCGAACCCGGATCCTCCGGTTTCAGCCTCCCGAATGCTGGGATTACAAGCGTGCGCCACCACGCCCGGCTTGCCAGCCCTATTTTTTATTCTTTATTTTGAAACAGGGTCTCACTAAGTTGCAGAGAGCCTCACTAAGTAGCTGAGGCTGGCTGTGAACCCGGATCCTCTGGTCTCAGCCTCCTAAGTACTGGGATTACAGGAGTGTGCCAAAATGCCTGGCTTCTTCAGGATTTTAGGATCTGAAAGCAAATTAGTTCTTTTTATCAAATCTTCAATGACAAGTATATTTAAATATGAGACTCTAGACACAAGGGACCCTGTCAATGACCTGGCCAAATCCCCTTTACCTGAAGGTGCGCCTATCCCCAGTCACAGAGAGCTGGCTGCTAAAGACTCATAGTTGCCACTCTTTCTCTAGACATTCCTTTAGCCTATGAACCCCCCCCCCCCCGCCACACACAAGGTCATAGTGAACCCTGCATCCCCCACCCTGAGGGGCCCACAGTGAATAACCGACAGATACACTGGTATATACAAGTGCCACCTCCCTTATCTCCATTCTTCAGAGCTCCTTCGGGATTGTCTGAGGCCCTTGCTTAGGGCCTTCCCTCCATCCCTTCCTCCCAAAACTCCTGAGAGTCCTCGCCCAATCAATCCTATGCCCAGAAACCTTGTTCCAGGCTCTGCTTCTAGGGAGCCTGACCCAAGACACTATTATTGTACCACTAACAACTTTCTTCTAATGTTAACCAAACCTGTTTTGGATAATTTGCTGTTAAAAAAAAAAGATGAAGAAATCAACAGAAAGATAGTGGTGATGTCTGGAGAAGAGATGAAGTTTAAATTCAAAAGAAACTGACACACCTCACATCCATAGACTGCACTTCTTCAGTGGAATCATCCAGACTGTTTGATTTACCATCAAGGGCATCCAGATGAACAAATCCCCCAACTGGTTTAAGCCCATTAGAGAAAACATCTCGTGGAAAAGGTTCTGGGGCAGTGCGGCCCACACCATTAACTTCCGGGCAGGTATCCAATCCATTGATTTCTGATCAAGAACACAAAGTCCTTGTATGAATCATAAAATATCCAAAACAAAAAAAATGATGGGAAATACATAACAAGACAATTAATTTAATCCTCTACTTCACAGTAATGTATCATCTTTTGTGGAAAGAACCACTGACAACCCCCATGTAATCGCCTTCATGCAGGGGAAGAGAAGACAGATAGCATTATCAGTGTCTGCAGGGCCAGCAGAGCACAGGCAGATCTTAATAGCATTGACCAGCATTTAGGTTTCCTGGAACCAGCCCTGGGCCAGCAGACAGCATGCCTCTTGCGCCAGGATTACTAGACTAACTGAGGAAGCCTTTATGCTGGAGAGATACTGCAGGGAGGGAAAACACTGGCAGACAGCTTTGTGAGGCTTCACTGCTGAAAGGAAGACTCCAGGCACCAGACCTCATACTCACCTATTTTGTTGGGGACAACTGGTTTTGTCTTATTTTCCACACACAACACAGGCTGAATCTCCACTTTGGGGTCTTCTTTCTGAAAACAAATAGAGAGTGGATGAAAAGAGGAAAGGATGCCCAGTGTGGTGGTACACACCTACAATCTCAATACTTGGGAAGCAGACACAGGAGGATCGCAGGTTTGAGGTCAGCCTCAGCAACTTAGCGAGACACAGTTTAAAAATAAAAGAATAAAATAGGGCTGGGGGTGTAGATCAGAGGTAGAATGCCCTTAGGTTCAATCCCAAGGACCACAACAAAAGGGAAGGAAGAAAGGAAGGAAGGAAAGAAGGAAGGAAGGGAGGGAGGGAGGGAGGGAGGATGCTGACGTCACATAGACAGTCTGACTAAATTCTTCAGGCTGGCCTCAAACTTATGATCCTCCTGTTTTAGCCTCCCAAGTACTGAAATTCCAGGCATGTGCCACTATGCCCAGTTTGAGGATATCTTCTCTTTTCCATCTCTGAAATTCCCCTTTCAGGTCTCTACTTCTTCCTTAACTCATGCAGTAACAGATCAGGGAAAGTCCATTTTTTTTTTCTGGCTAATTTGCTCTAAGACCTACAACTTTACTGAATATATTCCACTCTTTTTTTCTAGTACATAATGGTCATCTGAATTCCTACCTTCACTTCTGGAGAAGCATCACTTTTCCTTGTTCTCTTCATGATTTCATCTATTCTCTGTAAACAAACAAAGAGAAGACGTATCAGGCTATAAGGTGGAAGACAAAAAATTAGTTGGGCTTGCTTATATGTAATTTCACATTTCTCAGGAAACTTGTAAAAGGCAAATGTCAGCAAAGGATAACAAGTATAGAAAGGTTTTCTATTAGTTTTGCAGATATACACCTCTGGACCTATGAACAAGGTCAAAGGAAGCACACTAGTACATAACAGCTAGAATCAACATTCAATTCATATCCTATCTTTCTCCTTCCTCTCCTTAGGTTCCCTATAAATCAACAAATCACCATCCATCATTCTAGGAGACCACCCTACAGATACCTCAGCTTCGGTGTAGCTCAGAAAGAAAGGACACAGGCCAGTCTCAGCTCCCAAACCGAGAGCAATTCAAAACCCAGACTAGGTATAGAATATCATGAGCATGGGCCTTTATAACCAGCCTCCTTAAAACCCAAATTCAAGCTAGGTGTGGTCGCACACACCTGTAATCCTAGTACTTAAAAGGCTGAGACAAGAGGACCACAGGTTTGAGAACAGTGTGGGATAACTTAGCAAGATATCATTTCTAAATAAAAAAAATGGGCTGGGAGTGTAATTCAGTGATAGAACACCCCTGGGTTCAATCCCCATTAAAACACACACACACACACACACACACACACACACACACACACACACACACAAAACCCAGAAACTGACAAAAGTGAAAGAAATGGACAAGCTGGATATGGTGGCACATGCTTGTAATCCCACTACTTGGGAGGCTGAGACAGGAGGATCACAGGTTTGTGGCCAGCTTCAGCTACTTTGTAAGGCACTCCGCAACTTCGTGAGACCCTGTTTCAAAAATAAAGAATAGCCAGGCGTGGTGGCTCATGCTTGTAATCCCAGTATTTGGGAGGCTAAGACAGGAGGATTGCAGGTTTGTGGCCAGCCTTAGCAACTTGTGAGGCCCTCCATAACTTAGTGAGACCCTGTTTCAAAATAAAGAATAAAAATAGGGCTAGGGGTGTAGCTTGGAGGTAGAATGCCTCTGGGTTCCATCCCCAGTATAAGAAAGAAGAGGAGGAGGAATAGTAGTAGTAGCAGTAGCAGCAGTAGCAGTAGTAGTAGTAATAATGGTGCACCAATCCATAATCACACATGGAGCTTTTTAACATCCTTTCTCAGTAACTGACAGAATAAGATGCTAGACTAGAACATTCAGAGGATTTGAACAGCACTATCAAGGAACTTGACCTTATTGACAGTTCTAGGAGCACTCTACCCAATCATTGCAGAACAGAACTGGATCGACTTGCTGTTTCTACCTCACACTAAGTCTTCCTTAACCCCGCAGCCCTTACCTTCTTCCTCTCCAGTCTCTCCTGCTCAATCTGCAGCATGATCTGTTCTCTTTCTAGACGCATTTGTTTAGCTGCCTCCTGGGCCTTTACTTCTGCTGTTTCCTTCTGAAAGAAATAGGTAAGCCAAGGCACAGGCTTTATTAAACTAAGAAAGCACTGTAGTAATTCCTGGACTATGCATAAGTTCCTTTGCCCCATCATCTTGCCCAAAGTGGATGCTGCTCCAGTATTCAAAGTGGATTTACATCACCTGCTTTATGACATCAGCCTTGTTCATATCCCCTCAGGCCACCATGCAAAACACCATCAGACCTTCATACACAGCCAAGGTCTCTCTGTGAGGAGTCTCTGGCCATGATATGTGTATATAGCCAAAAGTTTACAGGAATTAATTTCCCAAGGAGCAACTTTCCACAACAAGGGGCGGTGTTGGTAGATGTACTGGGCAGTTTCCTCACCCCTCTTAGGACAATTCTAAAACAGGACACCTTGTCTCTCAGAGGGTTCCAACAGCACTGAGTTCCAGGTGCCCACAGTAACTGGATTCCTCAATGCGCTTATATTGGCTTTCCAAATTATTTCCCTACCAGCTCCATGAGATCCCTCCCAAGTAAACTACTGACACCCAAATTCTTATCCTAGGGTCGGCCTTTGGGGAAATCCAAACTCACAGATGGACAACATAACAAACTTCACTTTGATTGTCCCACTTAGATTTAATAACTAGCCCAGATGGTTTAAGAAAAAACTTCAAATATCACGAGTCATTCCAATTTAACAAAATTTACCCAATATGAACTAAGGCCCCTGAAAAACAAGGAAGGTCTGAGAACAACTATACCTGCTTTTCAGTCATGACTTTCTCTTGCTTTTCCTTTTCTTGCTTCTCTTTCAATAACTGTTCCTCCTCAGACTTCCGCTTGGCCTCCTCTTCTGCCTTTCTTTTCTCTTCCTGCCGCTTCTTTTCCTCCTCTCGCTTACGGGCTTCTTCTTCTAGACGGAGCTTTTCCTCCTCTGCCTTTCTTTTTAATTCTTCTCTCTCCAGCCTTTTGAGAACATAATCATTGTTAGAAGAAGAAGACATGCTCAAAGGCAAGCTGCCAGAGATCTGGGTGTTAACAGTACTGGGTAATGCTCAACATGTTAACAAATCCATGCATTTTAATTCATATCTCCTTAATAAAGTGACTCATCCCTCCCCCAAATCTATCCAGTCCATATGTTTACCAAAAAATATTACCCAGGCTTGACTTTAAACTCCGTACTAATGTCATATTGATTTGTGAAGCCTACTATAGTGAAGACACAGAGGGGTCCCTCATCACTATAAATGACCTTGAAGACATAGGAAGCCAAGCCTCATCATTCTTATTTCATGAAGACTTTTTAAGGAAACTAAGCAGAATAAATATTTACAACTAAATGAAGTTAGAAAAAAGGGGAAATGTTGCAATGGCCACAAATATGCTAGTCAGCAATTTAATAACAGTTACCATGAACTTGAAAAGCTCACTTGGGGTTCTATTTTTTATGTGACTTCTGAAGCACCCAATGGAAGAAAACACTCAACAGAATGTCAACATCTGATACAGATATGAAAGTATCTATTTCCAATTAATTTTGGCAATGTTTAAAAATCTATTGTGTCATTTAGTCTTTTTTCATCCACAGATGAATGCCTCATGACATATTGATGAAGAGCTCTAAGCAGGGAGGGAAAATTCTGTAAAGTTTAAAAGCTTGTCTTTACATTTCTAATGTTCTTCCTGCTCATAAATGCATCACTCTCCTTGGATGTCACTAGCAATGTAAGTGACACCCAAGTTAAGGTCTTGACTGTAAATTTACTGTGAATTCAACTGAATTCTGACTGTGCCACTTGTATAATGTCTGGAAGGTCACTCTACATTTCTGATGCCCATATTAAAAATGGGAGTAGGTATACTACTACTCCATGGCATGTTTGTGTGAGAATTAAGTGAAATAATGCATACCAATGCCTGGCCCAGGAACATTCTCAATTGTTAGTTTGTTTTACAATTTAAAACGAACCTCCCCCAACCCAACCCCAATGTCCTTCTAAGTACATCTATAAATCTATACACTTTTCAGAAATTACCTTCATTTGGAAGCACATCTCGCTGACTTAATGAGGTGTTGTTATATTGTTATAAAAAGATCAAGGCTGAGACAGGACAGAGGGTAGGAGGTTTGCTTTGTGGCCAGCCTCAGCAACTTAGTGAGACCCTGTCTCAAAATAAAGAATAAAAATAGGGCTGGGGGTGTAGCTTGGAGATAGAATGCCCCAGATTCAATCTCTAGTACCACAAAAAAAATCAAGACTTAGCTGGGCATGGTGGCACACGATGTAATCTCAGCATTTGGGAGGCTGAGACTGGAGGATCCGGGTTCGCGGCCAGCCTCAGCTACCTAGTGAGGCCCTCTGCAACTTAGGGAGACCCTGTTTCAAAATAAAGAATAGAACAATAGGGCTGGGGGTATAGCTTGGAGGTAGAATGCCCCTGAGTTCAATCCCCAGTACTGCAAAAATAAATAAATAAATAAATAAATAAATAAATAAATAAATAAATAAATAAAGACTTAAAAAAAAAAGAGCATCTGCCAGGCGTGGTGACACATGCTTGTAATCCCAGTACTTGAGAGGCAGAGATTGGAGGATCTGGGTTTGTGGCCAGCCTCAGCTACTTAGTGAGGCCCTCTGCAACTGAGTAAGACCCTGTTTCAAAATAAAGAATAAAAAAATAGGACTGGGGGTGTAGGTTAGAGTAGAATACTCTTGGGTTCAGTCTCCAGTACCGCAAAAAAAAAAAAAAAAAAAAAAAAAAAAAAAAAAAAAAAAAAAAAAAAAGAAAGAGCATCCTTCCATCCTAACGGTCAGCTTCTGGAATCATGCAGGCTAACACTGTTTTGCAAAATAAATATTTTAAAAGGTGAAGAAATACTTAAAGGCATTAGCCCAAGACTGTAACAGCACATGACAATGTCAGCAGAGACTGCAGTGCCTAAAAGCATTGCAGAGGAACTAAAATTAAGATATTCTGCAGAAGAGCTTTATCAAAAGTGGATGTGTTGGTGATAAGATTTATCCAAAGGCTAATCAGAATACTGCTTCATTTCTTATTCTGTTTGTAAAAAGCCAGTGTGACTTTCCCAGAGAAGTTAAAACACAAAGAATACACAGTCTAAGAATTAATGTACAAGCATTTTAAAATAAAAACGAGGGAGTTTTTATTTTAAAACTCTCCCCCCAGGCAGTTGCTATCTGCATATATGAGTAATTATACTGACTCTTCTGCTATGGCTACATCGGCATTTCAAAGTCTGGAAATTGCTCCTAAGATGCGTAGATGAAAGACCCTCCCACTTCTTAGAAAGTAAATATATGACACTAAAGGATTATGGTTTTACCACTCTAGAAAATTTGCTTGACCAGGCTATGTTAAGAATGTGGCCTATACGTGTAAAACGAAGAAGTGGTGCTATCTGTGTTCTGACAATGATTGATATGTCATAAATGTCTATGTAACCCTGTTGTACTCAAGAAACGTATAAAAATCCGTGCTGAAAAATAACAAAAAAAAAGAATTAATGCACAAGCTACTTCACAAAGGACCTGTAATCTTCATCTTCAGGATCTGAAAATTCTCTTCTGTTTGTTTTTATCATCCAGGCTTCAAGGTGCCCATCTACCTAAACATGTAGTGACATTCTTGTTGCCCCTAAATTTCTATTCTTTATTTTGAAACAGGGTCTCACTAAGTTGTGAAGGTCTTCACTAAATAGCTGAGGCTGGCCGCAGACCCAGATCCTCTGGTCTCAGCCTCCCAAATACTGGGATTACAAGGATGCATCTGCATGCCCGGCACCCCTAAATTTCTATAATCCTCATTATCATCCAAAATATGAAATTCCTTTCCACAGGCCCATAAGCCCGTTTATCCTTTCCATGGTGCCTCCATGGAAATCCTATCTTCTTATAGAAAAAATTTCCTCTTAACCACACTTTGCTTCCTCCAAAGTAGGTTAAAAACTGGTACACATGCACACAACTGGCTTCCTCTGTGTAAAATTGGGTCCTTTACAATCCACCCTAAGTACGAACATTCTATCTCTCTCTGCTTGAGGAAGCAGACAGCATTATTCCATCCTTTTCCCCACCATCCCTCTGCTGTTGGCCACCCCCGGCCCACCACCTTTGCCATCATTAATAAGTTCCCTCCAGAGTTCAACAGACCTGAGCTGGGTGTGGTGGTGCATGCTTGTAATCCCAGTACTTGGGAGGCTGAGACTGGAGGATACGGATTCGCGGACAGCCTCAGCTACTTAGTGAGGCCTGCCACAACTTAGAGAGACCCTGTTTCAAAATAAAGAATACAAAATAGGGCTGGGGGTGTGGCTCAGAGGTAGAATGCCCCTGGGTTCCATCCCTAGTACCGCAAATAAATAAATAAAATAAAAATAAAAATAAAAGGGCTGGAAATGTATCTTAGAGGTAGAATGCCCCTGGGGTTCAATCCCAGTACCAAAAAATAAATAAATAACAAACAAACCCGCAAAAACTTAACCTTTACCATTAACTTTCTTTGATCTGATCTCACCCACCTTCTTTCTCTCTTCTGCTTTGCCCTGGTGAGCACCGTACAGTTTATCTCTGTCTGCATCCCTCTTTTTGGTGTCCTCCAGGCCTCTGATTCCTTCCCAAGCATTTCTGTGACGGCATGGAGGTCACTCTGTTGCCCAAAGTTGCCCAGCCCAGTACTTGTTAGAGAAAGTTGCAAATGAGGCTGACTGGTCATGTGCCCTCAGCCTCAGCTGCCACATTTTTACTCTCCTCCCTTGGTTCCACTATGGATAGTCAAAATTACCACCTTTTCTCAACCTTTGTCATCCTCTCTAGTTGATGGCATCACCAGCTACTTTACAGAGAAGACTGAGGCCACCTGATCTGAGCTTCTTCAACTTTGCTCCTTTATGGCATTACTGCTGAGAAATTTTCTATTTTCTTTCTCTGCTTACATGCAGATAATTTTATTTTTATTCTTATTATTTTGGGAGTACTGGGAGCTAAACTAAGGGATATTCTACCTATGAGCTATATCCCAGCCCTATTTTATTTTTTATTTTTTTTTTCTCGGTACTGGGGATTGAACCCAGAGGCATTCTACCTCCGAGCTATATCCCCAGCCCTATTTTTTATTCTTTATTTTGAAACCGGGTCTCACTAAGTTGCAGAGTGCCTCACTAGATAGCTGAGGCTGGCCGCGAACCCGGATCCTCCGGTCTCAGCCTCCCGAATGCTGGGATTACAAGCGTGCGCCACCACGCCCGGCCCTATTTTATTTTTTATTTCGGAATAGAGTCTCACTAAGTTGGTAAGTTGCTGAGGCTGGCCTCAAAACTGCGATCCTCCTGTCTTAGCCTCCCAAGTACTAGAATTACCAGAATGCATCACTGTGTCCCACTAGATGCAAAGGATTTTAAATGCTACCACTTGTGCTATGAATTCCATACCCTACTACAGCTCTGTGTTCTTTCAGCTAGACCCTATTCCTTCTAACATCAACTTCATCCTTCTACATGCACCTTTCTATGGCTGGCAAAAATACTCAGGGGCCTGAGGACCTCTGCCTGCGGTTCCAGGCCTGGCTGGGGCTCTCACTCGACCAAGCTTCAGGCTGGCTATATGACCTTGCTCATGGGCTGCCTTTCATGAATTTTTTTTTTATGTCATCCTCTAGCAGCTATTTAGCAGCTGTTTCTGGTTCTTAATGTGACTTCATTATGACCTACTTTGGAAACTCAGTAAGATCTCTTGGTTGTGTGTGTGTGTGTGTGTGTGTGTGTGTGTGTGTGTATGGTACTAGGGATTGAATCCAGGGTCATTCTACCTCCGAGATACACCCCCAGCCCTATTTTTTATTCTTTATTTTGAAACAGGGCCTTAGGAAGTTGAGGAGGGCTTCACTAAGTTGCGGAGGCTGACTGCGAACCTGCGATCCTCCTATCTCAGCCTCCCATGTACTGGGATTACAAGCATTCACCACCATGCTCAGCTTGCTTGCTAATTTCTGCCAGTGTCTCCCAGAGTGGAACCAGCATCTAAAGTTGTTTGCCCCAACAGAAAGAATCTCAGTGCCATCTAGGACCATCTGCAAGTTCAAGGTTGAACCTGTTCTGCATGTTTCTGCTAGAGCTCTGATGTCACTGCTAGTGGGGACTGGACCAGCTTTTGCTATTTTTCTTAGGCCTAAGTTGACTGGACTCCTTGTCAACCTTTCTGTCAAGGGGAGTCGGCTGTGTACCTAACTTGGACAGTGTTTCCTTCACCAGCAGGTGACAATAATTTGGCTTTCAATGGTTTAGCTTAAGTATCTTTATTTTTCTCTATATTCTCTCAACTGGTAATTACATTACTGTGGTTATAACTACTGACTCTAAGTACAAAACAGATGTGAGGATGATCTTATTCCAAGAGGTGTTTCGCTGTGTTCCAGCCCCAGGCTGTCTGGTACTTTCCTTTCTCACCTCCCACGTGGCACTACGCAAAGCTTCACATTCTGGTAAGAAAGAGGAAAACTGATTTTGGGTCAAGTGTATTAGTATCATTTTTACCTAGGCCCCAAGCCTTAATTCAATGTCCAATTACCTGGGTATTCTGTAAGTACCTTAAACATAGTTTACCAACAATCAAATGGATAATGTTTATCCTTTAAAACCAATTCTTAGCCGGGCATGGTGGCGCACGCTTGTAATCCCAGCATTCGGGAGGCTGAGACCGGAGGATCCGGGTTCGCGGCCAGCCTCAGCTACCTAGTGAGGCACTCCGCAACTTAGTGAGACCCGGTTTCAAAATAAAGAATAAAAAATAGGGCTGGGGGTATAGCTCGGAGGTAGAATGCCTCTGAGTTCAATCCCCAGTACCGCAAAAAAAA